>JANEHU010001984.1:0-85489 GCA_027563435.1 Nasonovia ribisnigri | reverse complement strand
GTCAATAAAATGTTATTCATTGGGTCAAAAAACTTGAACATTTAATACAAGGCTTCTGATATATTGTTACAATGACAGTTGAAAAATATTAAAAATACATTAGCACACACTTTTTTAAATAAGTATTTAAAGTTTCAATTTTAACAAAATTTATTAAATTTAAAAATTAGTAAAAATGTTCTATTTTGATAACATTTATCATTTCCGCGTAAATAGGTAAATAAATTACTTAATTTACAATAATATCATCAAATATACTTAGTGATATATCATAGGCTGAAGACTGACTGGCCTTCTTCGGTCAGAATCGTTTTTCGCATACAATGATATTATAAATTATAATATCATATATCATCATAATAATATTTTATTTCATGATATTTTCATTATTTACTTAGTACTTGCTAATAAAATGTTTTATTTAATTATAGGTAACTTTGGATTTCAATTAAAATAAAAAGTAGTAGAGATATTTAACAAGTTTTTTAAAATAGGTAGGTTTACATTTAAATTAACCTGTGTGAAATATAATATAATGTACCTAGATAAATATGTAAGTTTATAATTTTCGTTAGTCTTCTATCGTCAATCAATTACTTTTCAGTAATCCTTACTTCTATAGAAGAAATTATTTTGTTTTATTTATTTTATTTACTTGTTAATTAAAATATTTATTTTATTTGTTTATTCGGTGCATGGTTTTCAAATACCGGGATACTTTTAATATTTTTTAATAATCATAAATAAATATCACATTCAGGTTCATAATAAATATTTATTTTTCATATAAGTTATATATAAATATATATCGTTGATTGTTACTGGTCAGTTTCACTTAACAATTATATTCAAATAAATCGTTTTTTGTCATATAGAATAGGCTCATTTGACATTATGGTTTTTAAGGGGCTCGACTGACTGCTGACTCGGGACAGCCCCGACCGGGCTTTCATTATGTCCCCAACCCTTT
The DNA here is from genome assembly GCA_027563435.1 of Nasonovia ribisnigri. Classification (NCBI taxonomy): domain Eukaryota; kingdom Metazoa; phylum Arthropoda; class Insecta; order Hemiptera; family Aphididae; genus Nasonovia; species Nasonovia ribisnigri. The sequence goes on along the minus strand of JANEHU010001984.1, from coordinate 84,519 downwards.
TAGTTATGGGGAAAACCAATTATGTAAAACAAATATTGAGGTCCACTTACCTAAAATACGATCATACGCATGTACAAAATATGTTAAATATAAAACACACACAAATAAGGTGGTAGAAGAAAAAATATAGACGTGTATAAAATCATGTAAAAATGTCGAGGTTTATGTCGATTAAAATTTGCAGAACCCTTGACTTATACTCTCGACCAGCGTCAGCGGCCCAGTACCACATTGCCCATGGGTTGGAAACTGCTGCGCATTATTTTGTATAATATTTAATTAAATTAAATTTAGTTACTTAACGGCATAAAATATCAAATATCGGCCCAATATATCACTATATCAGAAGACTATACATTGATAGAAATTATAGAATTCAATACAGTTATAGAATTAACAAAAATGAATGAAAAACAAAATAATTCAATGAATAGTGTAAGTATGGAACAGACGCCAGTTATAATAAAATGACAATAACGAGAAAAATTAAAAAAGAAACTTAGGTGCTCATTCCTTAGACGCATCCACCGCTGAATATGGTGTTATTCCTATCATAATTAGTGATGTGAAACGGAACAACAAAAGAAGAATTATTATATCAAATTAGTGTATATTACAATTATTACAATTTATACTTAAATATTCATTCGTCAGCAAACGAACCAGCCGGAAAAAAACAGGTAGTCCGCGGGGACTTTATTATATTATTTATTATTTTATAATATAGTTTTGAAAGAAGTTCAACCTACAAATCAATTTGAATTTATAATGTTATTAAATAAACTTTATGATAATAAAATGATAACAACAGCAGAAATGTTTTTAATAAAATTAAATATTAATATATGTAAACGTGATTACAGCCTTTTAGGCCATTTTCGTTTTTAGGAAAAACGAACAGGTATATTATAATTGCAGGTATAAACCCAGTTAACTAACAGAAATTATTTTTTCGTTAAATTAATATAATTATTATTAACAATATTTCAAAATGTATAATTTTGCAATTAGAAACAGCATGCATATTAAAAAGTACAAACAGCTAAAATTAACTAAAAAAATACGAGTTTTCATAATAAGTATGTGTTAAATTTGAATTCAATAATAAATCATTGCAAACGAAAAATTACTCCGAACGAAAATGGGCTGTCAGCCTATATATTACTAAACATATTTTATTACATATTCATATGGATATTGGTAATTTATTTTACAATTAGGAATACGGTAGTCGGTAGTCGGTAGGTTGAATTAATATTAGCCAAGAGAATTTATTGTATTATTGGTTATTATATAGTATTATACATATATATTTTAAATCATATATTATTAACGTTTGACATACACAAAAAAAAATCAATCGCTTCTTTTAGAATCTTAATGATCCAGCTGATTAGGAATGTATACACTTAAAGTGGGTACCTTACAATTTTATAATTTATAGGTATAAAATTGAAATTATAATACAAACGATTGAAAACATATTTTTAATTACCTATCGAAATCAAAAAAATTAATATAAAAATAGTTATTGCAGTGCAGTGACGTATCTAGATATTTCTTTCAGGGGAGGAGGCACATACGAATATAATATTATAATAAAAATCAATTATAATTAATAGCCATCAATTTAATACGGTAAATGGGGGAGGTGCATGGTTAATTGCCCCCCCCCCCCCTGGTTACTCCACTGCCGCAGTGTATAAATAGGTACTACCTGTATATATGTATGCAACATATTTTCGAAATCTAATGACATTTATTTCAGTTTACTTTGAAATTCAAGCTTTTGAATTATATTTAATATCAAATATTATATAACATAAAATATATTTTATTATTTAAAAGTCTTAAATTATTTCAGTCTTTTTGGAAAAGTTATGAAACAGAAACATTATAACTGCATTATAAATAATACACTTACTGATTTTCAAAATGTTAAAAACAAAGTATAATCAAGTACCTAACTTTAAAATACTAATAAGTAAGAAGTACTTACCTACTATTTAACTTTTGTTAAGCCAACTGGTTTATTTAATTATAGTAAAATAATAATATTAATCATAAATACAATATATTATACTATGCGATTTGCATTTTATAAGATATGATGATATATTGATATGTATTTCCATATATCTATTTGCTATGCTCAGCTATTTAGAATGCGTGGACTCAATGATAAACATCTCTTTTCTCAATATACCTATACTTATCTATCAGATATTATAGGTTTAGTTTATATATTTGATTTTGGTAAGTAATATATTATAAGATCAGTTAAAAAAGAAGCCATTTTGGGATATAACACCCTCTTCCCCCTTGCGCGGCCAATAGCTCACAAGTAAGATAAGAATATAGCTGGTAATCGAACAAACATATTTTCACGTTCTGTTCCACAACATTTCTATAGCATAGACTATAGTTTTAACTACAATGATTTCATTCTTACCACCAAAAAATGTGGTGAGGTTCTTTCCTACTGTTGGCAAACATATACATCTATCTTCCTATCTATCTATCTATATATATAGATGATTATTGGACATCTGACTATAGGTTCTCACGTCTTAACATTATTCAGCATTCTTCAACACTTTCATTATTATACTATTGTAAAAAAACGTCACTTGCACGTGTGTTTTTTTTGTGTATTGAAGAAAATAATTTTATTAAACACAACTGTATTTTCCTAGGTAGGTGGATAATACTGTTTGAAATACGGCACATGAGTAAACAATTTAAGTAAGTATAAAATAATAGTTCAAAGGTATATATGTTTGTGTATGTTTATTTGTCTATTATGATATTGCTTACAACTTACAAGCTTTTCAATGAAGGGAAAAAACTGGGGTATACTCACTCTACTGTATATACCTATTCGTATTAGGTGTCGAATGTACTATGTCATTGAGAAGGTCACTTTAATGGATGTGTTGAATTTGAATTCAATGATAAATCATTGTATACGACAAAAAACAATTCTGATTAGAGTCAAATTATATTTCTTACTTTCTTAGGATATTGTTTTATATGTTTATTTTTCTGTTAATTATAAGATAGATTAAACTAATTTTTGCCAAAAACAAATCGTTTACAATATAATATTATACATCTAATGATTATTATAATATTATTTAATTGAATAGGTCTTATAGTTGATACTAGCTGTAATTGATTGCCAATATCGATTTACCATAGAACAGTGTGATGTTTTTAAATAGTTTAAACTGAATCTAAAAACTTTGAAAATATCATTGAGTACTAGGTAGGTATAGTAATTACTAATTATAATAATATGTGTAGTAACAACAAGTTTACTTTTGACCCAACGTAGTATCAACTAGATACAATCTTCTACCAGAAACCACGATCAAAGTTGAATATTGAAGCATATTTGTACTGCTCATAAAAGTGACGATGGACACAAAAAAAAAAAAAAATAGAAAAATACAACATAACATTGATATCTCCACTTAGAGTCTAAAATTACTTAATTGACACAATGAGAACATGACTAATTTGATACATATATATAGTATAATTGTGTCTGAGAAGACCGTATACTTCCAATTATTTTAGAAATATTTTTTTTATGGACACGCCTATAAATATAATAATAATAATAATGATAAGAACGAATTGTATTTTTTTTTATAGAACCATGAAAAATAACTATTTGTATTACATTTATCAATTCTGGTAACTAGTCTGACAACTCAGGGTGATTTTTTTAATAGTAAAGATTATTTATCTCGAAAAGTATTAACGTTTTTGGAATTATTTCTTTTACAAAGTGTTTACTGTTTTGAAAATCAAAATAGGTACATTTATAATTTCAAAGCCCAAGCACCAAAGCATATACTTTTATGTTTAAAATCAAATTTTGATACAGTAATTAATTACTTATAATAAATTATCTAAAGTTATTACGATCGGAGTGGAGTAGCCAGTTAGTAAGCTATAGCCCCATCGGTGGAGATTTGGGAGCGAGTGCTAATATTTAATTAAACTAAATCGCAAATTGTACTTATTATGAATATAGGCACTTGTAATAATATATCAACCTATATAAATAAAATTATTAATCAAACCTAACCTATAATAATGCGTGGAAATATTTTATACAAGAAACTTTATTCAAATTTTTTAACATAAATGATATTTTATTTAGGTAAACATAAAGCTTTGGAAAAAAAGCCGTGGCTGAAGCCTCTCCAAATAAGTTTATCGAACTCCTCTTATTGGTACTCCGTTAAATTATTAGTCCACAACTCCGCCAATTATAATTTTAAATACTTTTGTTTTTATTCAAATAGGAAAAATTTACAAACTGCATTAATTTATACATAACAACCAATCATGCGATGTACAATATAGAATAGGTGACACCTTCTAACGAACATCCAGTGATACTACTTAAATAGGAACTTAAAGTATTTATAACTAATTGGTCACTCTACGGAAATTACATTTTTATAGATTGAAAGTTTCAGAAAATTTTTCTACTTTGGAGTATTAAATTAAAATTGTATGCAGTTAAAAAAAAATAAAAATAAAAATAATCAAGCAAGTAAAAATGTGTTTTATGTAATATGTTGCTCTAGCTGTGAGATATTGTTTCGTTTCATTGTAGGAATCTAAATTTAAAAATCAATCAAATAACAATATTTTAATAATTTATTAATTAATATTACTTATAATTAAGTATTCTGATCTTAGCGTGATAACTATTGTTTTGAAAAGGATCTATTTTTAAGTATATACCTAAAGTGTTTTCAGATTAACTTACCAAGAAACCAGCTAAGACTAAATTTATGCGGTAAATAACTTTAACGTTTAACGAAGTATTTAGTATCTACATGATATGTGAATATTAATTTAAATTAGTTAAAGATATAATAATACAGAATACAATTAAAAGAAAATTGAATATAATTACCCATTATTAACCACGTCAATTTGATATTACGAAACTACTAATTATTGAAACATTACTCGCAAAAAAAACATGTTTAGTATGAAAGTAATAAGTTTGGCTATCCGGGGGATAGAGTTAAATGAAAAATCGAATATATCAATATATTATTCACTATGTAATAGACAATAGTACACAACACATTAGAGTTGATATAATTAATATACATAAACAATATATTTGTATCAAGTGACTATCGACCATCAATTACCTATACATATTATTTGATGAGAAGATTACCACCTATTTACATTATTTACTTTATAAAATTCAAAAAATTAAAACTTGAAATACATAACATATTTGATATGTTCTAGAAAACTGATTTAATAATAATAAAAAAAAAAAACATTGAGAACTTGCCCTGCCATATAGACATACAGTAGGTAACTAGTTTTGAGTGTTCCTGGTTATTGATTAGATAGGTCTAATATCACTAATCGGCACTCAGCAGGATGTGCTAAATTTGAATTTAATGACAAACCGTTGTACCCATTCGAAAAACGTCTCTGATCGGAGACGGCGTGCCAACGTCTAATGATATTTTATAATTTATTTAAATTGCTATAAGTAATTTATTTTTCTATTAGAAATACGGCAGGTTGAACAATTTTTTTCTTAAAACATCGAACAGTATAATATTGAGTGTCTTTGTTAGTTTGTTATCAACATTATAGGTATATAATTGTCATTAACATTCAACTCATAAATCGATACCAATGATGATTGATCAGAATGAATATTGGATTCATACCTACGTCTTTAAATAGCTTAAAAAGAGTAAGATTTTTTTTTAACATTTCATCGAGTATAGAAAATTATAATATCACTTTTAACTTTTAAGTAATAGTGCAATGTCTCAAAACTCTGCAGTTGTATGTATAATCAGCTCGAAAAGAGCTAAAATATTTTGAAAACGATTGCATAACGATTGTATAGAAAATACTAATATCATGATTTATGAATGTTTGATCAATGTTTCAAAGCGTCAAAACTTGGTGTTTCGTAGATATTATTGTTTTTCCACTATTTTTTGTTAGAATTTCAAACTATTAAAAAGTAAATTGTAAATTAATTTCTTCTTCTGATCTTTAAAAATTCTAACTTGATAATAAAAAAAAACGTAACCTAAATAATAATTTTACTCTCCGGATATTTAAATACAAATACGAAGTTAATGTCAGCCTTATTTTCTGTCCTGTATTTCTTACGAGTTGTTATTTAAGCCATAAAACTATAAAAAAAATGTTTAATAAAATAATATTGTACGTTTTTAACTTAGAAATTGCTATACCTACTAAATATTAGTAATCTCATATTATATCAATGGAGAAATAATTTAATTTGTCACATTTTTCCAAGAATTGCATCATTTTTATTACCATTTATATCCTGTATGATCTTGCATGTGAAAAAACTAGTTTCTACACATACTCGGATGACATTAATTACATTGCACGAGAAAGTGATCTAAGTCCTTAAATGACTAAAAATATCACGTGTTTTTATTATCATAAATATTTTACAATAAGTTTTTTTTTTTTTTTGTAATTAATGCGTTTCTTTTTTACTGACGTAGTAATTTTAAGGTTTTGCTTGGGATCGTAATGTTTTTTTTATTTGGATACTTAAATAAAAATATAAAATAATAATCATCAGTATTAATTATCTAAAATGTTCCATTAATCTATTAGAATTGATGCTTACTCGATTGGCGAACAGATATAATATTTTTGATACCACTTTCAATTAATATAAATATCCACCTAGCTGTGTTGTTAGCTTATAAGTCAATACCAACGTTCCATAGAACGCTGTGAATAGATTCCATGTATAACTATCATATAATCAATAAAAATTTGTTGAATACTTCATTGTGAATAAACTATTTACCTATATTAGAATAAATAGTAAAATACGTAATGACAAAAAGTTTCAAGATATTTTTTTTTTTTTTTTTTAATTCGTTTATTTAATGAAAACGTACAATTTGTACAAGTGAGTAGGTTTATTAAGTAAACGAGTGGAATACAACATGAAGCGGTGAAAATAGAAAACATTTGAGTAGGCGTTTCACATTAGAAATGTCTGGACATGAGTGGTGGTTTCAAGACCTTAAGAATAATAATTTCACTCACTTCATAATCAGTTTCGACAACTCTGTGTAAAATATAATATGCATAATTTATTGAGATCGAAAGTCAAGAAAAATTAATATAATGTCAAACTTATGCAATTATTATAGTTTTATGAAGATGTAGTATTATAGTTAGGTAATTAGTTCTTCCACCGTTTTTACCTGTTCCAGTGATTTTAATATTTAATGATAACTTTTATACCTACCAAGAAATGCTGTAGAAGTTGAAAACTAAAAAGGTATTAATAGGTAACATGAAATGTCATTAGAATAATTGCGTGGTTATTGATTGGACAGTGATCATATTTAAAAATGTTACAACACGTTTTTTAAATTTATTATTCTAAAGTAAAATATATTTTTGAGTAGGTTTTTCGATATATAAAAATCGAATTTTTAAGAAAAGGTAGTTTATGAGGTATAAGTACCTGGCTACGTAAAGTTATATCTATTATATTATATAACTATGCTTGTGCGAAATTTGATTTTTATTGATTGAAATACATACTCGAAATAATTTTCTGTTTCGTAATATTAAATTAATATTGAACGTAATCATTCAAAAGACTAAAAAGTTAAAAAATTATAATTACGATAAAAAAATTAAATTTTTTCTTAAATATTGTTTTGAAAAGACTTAAAATTATGTAAAAAAAATATTTTCAAAACTTATTTGATTTCTGAAATAAAAGAGAGTGTCTTACGTTAATCACGGATCACCCCGTAAAAATATAGGTAAAAATAAATGTATACATATAGATTGTAGGTAATATATTCAGTGGTATAAAGTATTAGTAACAGGTTTTTTTTGTTTAATAAGTTTCCTAAATTAAGTTTTAAAATTATGAATTTAAAGTTAAAATTAAACTTGTATGTAAACTTGAGTGGTTACAACCCCACTAACAAAAATGCCTTTCAATAATTTTAAACACGTAGGTACCTATTTATAATTAACAATGCTCATTCTAGAATATAAACGTTACGGGTGAAGTGGGAAATCTGAGTGTTATATAGATACAACCAAAGATTATCTACACAACTATTAGCAAATTTCGTGTAATGGTTGTTACCCATAATTGAAGAATATATTTTTGTGACTTTATGGCTGCAGTGCGCGTACAATGTACCTATCTACATACTGTGCTTTAATCCTTTAAATTAGCAAAAACTCTAAATACACACTTTGTTTTATTTTTAAGTTGACAAAATCTGCTCCGGTCTTTACTAGAATAAGCGTCTGTGGTCCGGGACCTATTTTCGGTGGTTGATTCATACCATTTAGATTTTAGAGCAATGTATTAATTTACATAATTTATATCATATAAACACATATGATTATAATATTGAAATATATCAAATAGGTGCTATAGTTTAAAATTATAATATATATTTTTGTAATTTGGTAATATTAAGTATAATTAAAAATGCTTAAATGTCCCCATCGAAACTACCTAATATAATGTGCCATAAAATTATATTAAACATTCTACTTGTTATAGTATATGAGTACAATATAAGCATTGTTATAAATTATAATACAATGCAATTCACCAAGCATGGTCACCCCCCCCCCCCATTTTTCCTTTAATAATAAATTTATTCTAATTCGGATTTCGGATATTTTAAAGTACCTATACATAATTACCACTGAAAGAAATATGCACCAAAAACGAGATCCAAAAAATCGTATCACGCAAAAGCAACAAAATCCCAGATACCTGTGTGATTCATTCCAGATAGGTATTAAGTTTAGAACCATATCGTTCAAAAATGCCAAACATACCCATAATCTTAATCGACAAACGTGTACTTATTTGAGTTTTTAAAACGTAATGCTGAGGTGATCCAGTTTACTTACGTGTTTTATATTTCTCTGGCATACGATAGATTTTGAAATATGGTTCAATAATCAGGAGCCCACATCAAGAATATCTTATAAAAAAATGGTAACGAATCGAAAGTCGATTTTCACGTACGTTGGCTTATAAAACAAACAATAATGATTTACCATTAAAGCTGGGCTCGGCTCACGGCTCGCGTCTGGTATCATAATAATTGGTGTAATTATACGTGAAAATAATAAATTACACAATTTCGGAAACGTGAATATGGTGACATCTATGCTCAATCGTGTTGCTAAAAAATCAAATTATGATCAATCGTTTTATTCTCAATCGTGCTTTACCGATCATTTGGAGTGTTAGAACATTGTATGAAAAATAATTGTATCATCATATAGTCCAGGGATGGCAAATCCATGGCATGCGTGCCCGAGATGGCACGTGAAAATTTTTACTATTATATATTATATAATATTATAGATTATAGAATATAGGTAATAGGTAAAAATATTTTGAGCATACGGCTTTTATCGGTCATTAACGATTATTCAATTTTAAAACTCAACTTAAAAGTGTTAGAATGGTTGAATTTAGATGATTTTGAAATGCAGCTTGTAGATTTTCAGTCGAGTACCATATGGAAAATTCGTTATACTGAGAAATGAATTAGAAGAAATTCAGCGTGATAGGGTGATAGGTAAATTGGTCGTAAACATAGGGGACAAGATTTTGAAAGTGTGGAATGAAATTCCAAAAGATTATTCCACTTTAAAAATAGTGGCATTAGCTGTTTTGTCTATTTTTTCTTCAACTTATTCATGCGAGTCACTATTTTCAGAAATTAATTTTATAAAATCTGATTTAAGAAACCGACTAACTGATGAATGCAGTGCCGCATGTACTTTATTAAAAGTTACTAATTATAAACCAAATATTAATGAATTGGCATCAAGTGTTCAAAAACAAAAATCACATCAAAATAAATAATTAACAAAGCAATATTATTATAATTATAATTATTATTTATTATTATTATGTACCTAAACTAACCTTTTTATACATTAATTATACAGTCGAATTATAATATATTAAATATAACAAAATATAATTTTTTTCACGACACGCTCTAAAAAAAAGTAAGGTAATTTTGGGCACGCAGTGTTCAAAAGGTTTGTCATCCCTGTTATAGTCTATTTAGCGCTCTAAATGTTGTCATAAATGTTTTATTTTATTGCTCCTTGTAACCTATTTTTATTATGTAGTTGATATGCTGAAATAACTTTAAATACCTGTATTTTATGCCCACTGCAGGGTATTTATAAATTAAATAAATAAATACAAAATAAAAATGTGTTATCTGATTACGATAGAGCGTCAGAATTTTTGTGTTATAACATTATTTTGTGGTTTTTATGTGAAGGTACCAAGTTACTAGTTAGTAGTGAAAATTAGTTTTACACACAATTACGAATGTAGGCATTTTATGCATATTATAAAATATAGATTTTACGATTATACAGGTATTTAGGTATTGTGGATATATTTTGAATATTTTGAAATATATAAAATATAAAATTATATTTATTTTCAATATATTTGAGGCTTGTATCACTTGATTTTTTATCCATACTGTAGTCTATGTAATGGTAGGTACTATTACAATGAACCAACGAAGATATTACAATCTCAAGAGAGTTTTACATATTGTACCCTTTCAGGTAGTACTGAAGTAGACCCAGGAGAGTTGGCCATCGGGAGAGTTTACAGGCAATTAAAATCGAGAGAGTTTACAATCGCCCATCCATTTTGGTACAAATGGTATGTATTTTTACATCTTCGGCGCTTATGTCTTGAAGTACCATAATATATAAAATTATGAAGATTTATTATAGGCACCATTTAAGGAGGTGGGTTTTCCGATACAAACTTTTTTTTTTCCCAAATGAAAACCAACCTTTTTTACTTTAACTATTTGGTCAAGGAAATGACTTTTTTGAAAATGATGATGTATCCAAACCAAAATTCGGAAGATTATTAAAATGTATATACTATAAGGGTAATAGCTCTTAAATATGCTTTTACCAAAATGTAAAATAGATTTAATAATGATCTAATATTTAACTATTTAAGTTTAAAAAAATCTAAACAATTGAAAATATCGTCGTTAACCGTAAGTTTATAGGTTAAGTACCTAAAATCAAATTCTCAAAATCAGATTTTGAATTAATTAATTTTTAAGGAGGATATTGGGATTTATCTGTGAATCACCTAGTATGCCTATAATCTTGCAATTTAAACTTTGTAAAAACCAAAATGATGTATTAACAAATTATAAAATTTTATTCGTCCTATACATAAATGTGTAAACCAATGGTGCTTGGTGGTATACTAGTAAGCTCGGTCGTTGTGTAATTCAGTGTGTAAGTAATAAACTAATATTATTGTAATATTGTGTGTATTACATTATTACCACCCACATATGAGCGTAATATGACGTAATACGACTGAGGATAAATCTATGCACCACAGAATGCGTGTCACAACATTAACATGATATTGTTAAAATGTATTTAAATAAAATGATTTATTCTTGTTTGGTCCAAATTTAAAAGGTGTTAAATAAATGTCACCAACTAGTAAATGCGGTATATTATAGAATATATGGACATAATATTATGGTATTAAAATATTAAATACCTACTGAAAACTAAAATAATTGTTGTAGGACAGTAGGTAAATATAAGAAGTGCTCGGGGAAAACTTTTTTATTGGAATAAACTCTTGCCAAATAAGAAAAAACTACCCACATATGATAGTTATTTAGTTTCAGTTTAAATACTAGATAAATATATGTATAGTCAGTAAATATGAGTAACTTTGTATTGAATTCGATGTTTTACCACTAATTAACGATAAGAATTTGACTCAAATAAAACTCAATAATAATTACATCGTTAAATATATAAAAATAAAAATAAATAGAGTTATTCAAACTCAAAGTCCATAAAATGTTGTTCGCTGAACGACAATTGTTGTTTAGTTATAAAAATAAGTGTAACATATGTAAAATATAAATGTATAGTATAGTATAAATTTAAAATATCCTATCAAATTTGAAAATGTTATAAAAAAATAATCATACAATTTTAAAATTTTCTATACCTCATCTAGTTTTATATTTGAGAAAATTATTTTACAATTTCACTGATATTACATTTACATTTGTGTATAAGAATTATCTTTCTATCATTTAAAAAAAAAGAAAAAACATTTGTTTTTGAACTCCAAAATATACTATAATATCTAAATTATACATTATTATAATATAATATATTATTATATAATATGTTAGTCGTATTAAATTGACAAATTTAAACTTTAGACATAATTTTAGCAATAGTATTAATAAAAAAATTATTTTCTAACAAAGTAATTCCAGTAAAGATGAATACCTATACAATAGAAATTAAAATAACTACACATACGGACGACTAGAAAGCAGAACTTGGGTTGTTTATTCACCATGTACAGAACACGATAGTCGATCATATATACACGCAATATATGGTATTTTATTTTCACCGTAATTGGTATTCGATTTATCGTTTTAGAAAGTACAAAAATAAAGAACAAAAAAAAACTAAATCAACTATAACACTATAATATTTTCCCTAATAGATACCTGTGGATTAACAAAGAAAAACGTACGACCGTATAGGTACAATATACTAGCAAAAGAATCATAAGGTTTCATAAGGGATGAGATGGGTGTGTCAGTGGGTGTGAGGGAGAGAACACGATTTTACAAAGTCTCATCCATGGCGCAGGGGCCAGTGGTGCATATAAAACGCTTCGCATAGTGCCGCTAGTGTCCTATTCCGTATTTGGCCATCACTACAAACCGTCCCTTCTGAATGTAAGTACACTGCATACGTATGTCAATATTTTATTATTTTTATTATATTTGTAAATTATATTTTTATTTCGTTCTATGACATATATTTTCTCCTTGTTAATGTTATGTATACTTTGAAATTAATATTTAAGGTGGAAAAATAATAAAAACTTATAATAGCATTATTGCTCGCATAATATATTATGCATTTTTTTTTATACTAAATACCTAATAGAAATATAGATTTAAATCTTTTTAATTTATGTATTTTAAACTTATAATGAACAATAGTATTGGTGAGAAAACTATATATATTATAATATAATATTAATAAAATGTATGTTGATATAGTGGCACGCTGTTATGAATTAATTGTGTAGGTAGACTGTAGAAAATTCGATATTTTATATTTTTATCAATAAAAAAGTGTACAAGTCAAATAATATTGTAAATTAGCAATTCAACAAATTTATTATTATTATAATTTAGACATAAGTTATATTATAATGGTAAGAATAATATAAATGCAATCTTTAACATTTTCATGTTAAAATATTTTTTTAAGAAAAGTTCTAAAAATTACTAAAAATTAATTTAAAAAAAATAAATATTCAGTACTAGTACTTATTAGTCGTATTAGTAATCAATTACATTTTTATCTCTTGACTGTTTAAAAAGCGTTACATATAATGTTTTTGTACAATTTACATTTTAAATACGATGTAGAATGAGAAAATGGGATCATCTGGTATTTGGTTCAAAATTATGAATTTTATGCCTATGCTCATTGACGAGTGTGAAAATTGACCTAATGAATAGTTTAATCAGAGTGATAATTGATATGGAGTACAAAAATTTGACTGAAAGTAAACAATAAGAAAACAAGCATCTATCGTTATACCTACGATATTATTATAATATTATGTTAAGTATTATTTTATCGTCTACTAACCATTTTTATTTTTATTAGAAGTTCGAGAATATTAGATGGATTAATATTGGTTACTAATCATACTTATTTTTTTTATTTTTTTTATTTATCAACAATTCAAATATTTTATCTCACTGCTCATAACATTAATTAAGTACAACCTAAGGCAAACAATTAATTTTTTTTTTGTTTGAAGAACTTATTTGAAAAAATGAATTTAATATAATTTTCATCTTTATATCATATGTTTGACTTATACTGAAATATTATAAACAGTCAATTATAAATATTCAATGCTGTAACTTTGAAATTGAATACGGTGAGATTAAAATATGTTTAAACACAGTTACAAACTACGGTAGGTATTATTTAGTATTCGTTTGTATGACAAAATGAGACTTCGAATAAAATATTTTACACTGTAATAACATATTTGAAAATTCATGTACATGCCAATTTCATTTAGATTAGAATTATAAATAATGAGTTGATTTTTTATAGCATTGGTGTATTTTTTATAGGTACATAATAAAATATTCATTGTACGTTAGGTACCATTAAAATGCTTCAATAAATATAATTTGGTATAATATATTATATATTTATATATAAATAAATAATCGTCTTTAATTAATAATTTAATAATATTTCCATTGTTTTAATTGCCTAACCATTAAAATACAATTTTCAATTCATGCAAATTTGGCTGATTGAGAAGAAAATAATTAAACAACAACAATAGTAATAATAAAAAAACCAAAATGTCAGTTCCCTCATATAGTAGATTGTTAATAATTTAGATACAATGTGGTGAATTTGAAATTCCGTTTTGTCAATAAATATAGATTAACATTGATAGCACAGGGATTGGTAAGGGATTGTTGAAGTGTTAGACTGTATAACAGATTACAGATATGGACGCGAATGTAGGCTTGTAATGATAGGGCTTATTAGAAGGCATGTAAAGCCATTTAAATCGCTATAATTTTATTAGTATATTAGCAACTATATTCAATAAATGATAATGATAAAATCATTTTTCATGATAATTGAATATCACTCTTTATAAAGCATAAATGTTTTACTTTTATAAAAACATTATTGTATAACCCCACAACAATGTAGAGTATTATTAAAAAAAAATTTTTACATTCAAGTACAGAAATAAATCAAAGAAATTATGAATGTATTGTTAATATTAATAATTATTTAATCGCTATAACAGATTATAATCATCGCTTTAATGAAAGTAAAAACAATGTAGGTACCTTAATTCTACGGTATTTTTTATTATTTGGTAACATCAATTTTGTCTGATGTTAAATTTATTCAAACTCTTCATTAGTCGTATACAAAGACAACAATTGTTTTGAAATAATCAATAAGGATAACATAGGTACCAGAGGTACCTATTGTAAATATAAAATGTGAATAATTCGTGTATCTCAACTTTAAACGATGAGGGCTCAATCGAAGGTGTTTTCGTGATTATAAAGGATAATTTGCCTAAAATACATGCCAGGTATAAACATTATTGTTTAGGTAATATATTATAGTAAAAAGTGTAGATACGGTGTTAGTATTTAATATTTTTTACAGCAAGATTATATTATTAATTGGCATAAAATAATATACTACACAGAAATATTAATTATTAACACCTATATTTAGGTATTGTTACTGAAACACTGCAGAGTCCATGTATTAAAGAACATAAAGAAAGATTAAATTTAACCCTTTACTTATGAGTATAGTCTAAAAGAAAATGTAACCGGAAACTTGCTTACCTTATTAATAACATGATAGCTTGCGATTTGAATCATTTATTATCAAATACCGAGTTCCAAAGATATGTTATTAGCGAGAATAGAAATTATTTACAAGGGTCTATGCATCTTTTGAGTGGGGCCAAAATTATGCAATAGCTAGTAAGCTAGTCGTATTCATATTAAATACTTACTTTCATACACCTTATTCATGTTTCGTAAGAGTCATATTAGTTTACTCAAACGCTGTCAGAGAGAAAGATTAATAATCGTATTCAAACACCTACATCTTTTGATTATTGAATGCAGATAATAGTGAACACTTAACTGCAATATTATTTAAAGAAATATCATGATTTATTTTATTAAGTCAATTAAGAACAATTTTTATAGGACTAATATTCAAGTTATTTTAGATCAATTATATAATTGTTTTCAGTAGATATCAAATCTAATATAACATTTTGTTTTTTCTATAATTTGATCAAATATTTTTTAAACATTGAATGACAAATAACAAATAAACTTAAAGTTTCTAAACATACAAATAATTAAAGTCATGATAGACAAATAAAATTCACAGTTTAAACTTAAAAAAAAACGCTATAAAACTATATGATATTAAGGCTAGGTACCCACGTCATCATAATACATGTGTTTCATTGGATTAAAAAAGCTTAATTTTAAACAATCAATTTCAAGTGATTGTGCATCATTAAGTTATAGAGGCACACTGTCCTACTACCAAGAAGTGCAGAAAACCCCAAAAATTGAAATGTCGGGAAATCGTGATTAAAGGTTTTTAATTTTTGACTCGGATGTTTTAATTTTTTTAGATTTTTTTTTAATAAATTTTTAACAGTCATTTTTAACAGACATTAAATTTTTTGGTAGCCTTTTTTTACTTTATATATTATTTTTTTTTTGTTTTTTTACCATTTTTAAAATTTTAGAAGATTTACCGCATTTTTTCCTTTGGAACTAATACCTACTTTAAATTTACATAATGCAATAAATCTATATTCCTATAATTATTATTTTTTATATTATCTACAATAATTTGCAGCAGACATCGACTGAAAGATTAAAACAAACTAAAATTTAAAGCCGATTCATTTAACATTTCTAATTGTAGGTACATCCTATCACGGAGTTACCGCACACAATAAAATCGTTTGAACACAGATAACTAAGGCGATATGCAGTAAAAGATTTACGAATCCGATTCCTAAGAAACAAAACAGTAAATCAACGGACTTGCTGTTTTACTTGTTAGTATATTGGCCTATTGGGCCTTTCTGCATTTTTCCTTATTATTTTACCAGAATTCTATAATATCTTTTAGTTACTTACATAATAAAATCGACTTTAGTAAAATAAAACGCGGAGTTATTCAATTAATAAGATCATTATACAACTTCAGTTTTCAAAATGTTGGCGTTACTATATTTCTTTGTAGCAGGGCAGCATATGTACCTACTTAACATAATTAAATATTAGTATTTGATTTTTGTAAATATTAGTTTTCCAGGAACAAAATTTGTTTTGGGATTCTGTTTTCAATACCTGACAAAACATGAAAACGAAAATTATTAAGAGTAATAAGTTAATGATCAGTTTACGAAAAACTACAAAATATGTGTCCCTATAACTGTCACTGTTAAAAATATAATAGAATCTTATTAGAATTAGGCACTTAATTTTCAAAATTCATAAAGACTAATAGGTACCAATATTTAAATTTTAAATACCATAAAATAATTCCGTGTGCCTCTCTAATAATATATGTATACTTTTATAATATAACTTACCTTTAAAAATTAGCTGTATTACGTAGTACCTACCTACCTACTGTGTAAACCCATAGATTACCTATAGCCTACATAGATTAATCAATTGTAACGGTCTCTATTAATACCTATTGAGTACCTAATTAGTATACTAAAATAGATACCGACAATATTATAAAACATAATTACATTTTGAAAATCTACAAATTCTAAACTATAAAACTTTAGGTTAATTATTTTAACATTATATAAATAAGATGATTAGGAAGGTACCTATATATTATATATATAGGTGCATGTAATACCAATTAAATAAAAAAGAATACTTTAAATGTGTTAAAATAGTATTTTAATAAAGTATTTCTTTTAGTTTGAAGAAATTCAAATTTACAATTAAATAAAAAATGTATTGTTTTATATTTCAATTACCTCCCTTCTTTTAACTCGGACAAATTATTCTAGAGTATATTTATTAGGAAAATATTTAAAGATTTTTGAATAAAAAGTATATTGTGCATTGGAATTCAATTATACGCATTACTTATGTATGGAATTTGTTTTTTTTTTATCTATAACTCTCAAACTAAGGTATGCACCAAATACAGTACCTAATACCTATAATTAAATGATACCAAAAGAAACTTTTATCATATTCAAATTTACTATCCAGGCGTATAATATGATCATAATAGTAGAAATGTTTATTAAAAAAAAAAAATTGAATTTAGATCAACATTATCAATAGGTATTACAAATTAAAATAATTTTAACATTTAATGAATCTTTCAACAGTTGGTATAAAATCATGTTATTTTGCCAAAGTACTGCACTTGAAATTGTATCACGGTTAGAATTTTTGAAGAAAACATTGTCTTATTTTTATAAATCATGTTATTTTTTAACGTACGATAACCTACTCTTTGTCTTTTTCACAATATTTTTGTATTCAGTTATAAGTCTAACAAAAATATATATTTAGAGTAAAAAATATAGTTAATTAGATTTACTATAGGTAATTTAGTTTTCTATAATAACATAAGTAATAAAAAAACTTTATTTTGTGTTGTACATTAATTTAAACTTTAGTGGTTGCGAAAACACAGATTGATAATATCTGATTAAAGTGAAATTTCTCATAACTTTATTTTATTAATGTAAGAACTAAGTAGGTACCAGGTAAAAAGTAAGAATATTAGTTTAAAAATCCTACATAGTTATACCAATGTGTCATTTGTGCATAGGAAATTATAAACAAACAAATTATAAATTTTTTTATCAATGATTATTATAAACAAAAATGTTGATTTAAAGAAATAATTTTTCTATTATTGTATAATACATATTTTTAGGTCTGTGAGAAATTACAGTATTTAATAAAATAAGAATAACTAGGTATTATAATTCTTGAAACAAAATATTATCGTGTTTTTTAATTTGTCATTATTTTTATACAGTTCATTAATTTTAGGACATTTGTTTTTTTATATTAACGGCATTTGATGGATTTTTTTACCAGGAAAAAACTAGGAAGTTTTAAATTTAAGTAACTGGAGGTTGAGCTACTGTTTTGATTTTGTATACTAAAACAGTTTTCAATTAAACGAATTAGGAAAATTCGGGGAAAATAAAACTTCCCAAACAAAACGTATATATTGTAATTTCATCAATCATTTTTAAACTGACATAATATACCCTATTGATAATAATAATAAAATACGGGTAGATACGGGTTTTAATATTTTATAGCTATTTTTTTTTTAATCGACGCAAAAGAAAACTGAGCGATTTCACAGAAAATTATAAATCAGAGAATATTTATATTATAAATTAATATATTCCCTTCCAATATTCACATTAGAAGATATAATATTTTTAATTCTTAAAACTAAAAATTATTCAAAATTTAAAAAAAAAATAGTTAATACAAATTTGACTGGTACCTATAATTATCTATATATTGATTTTGGTTATAGCATTGTTTGTAAAAAAACTTTTCGAATCAACACATGATCTCCACCCAGAATCTAGAATTAAACATGTACATTATAGGTAGGTAACCTACCTACTTATTAATAACTCCTAGAACTTTTCATGGTTTATATTTTCAAAATATTTTGACTCTTTTTGAGCAATTTATAGACATGTGAGTCTTTTGATTTTGATTTTTGTTTTAGTTTTTTTTCAATAGTTGTAGTTTGTCAAAAGTTATTGGTGGAATAAATAAAAAAGGGGGGGGTCAAGTGGATGTCGCTCCGCTGTACAGTAGGTTACAAGTAGATCACTGTATAATGGACGGTATTAAATTTGAATTCAATGATATAATATCATTGTATACGTAAAACGATTCTGAGCGGAGACGGTATGTCAGTCTAGGATATTTTAAATTATATTGATATTGTTATTATACGGTAGCTGCTAAGTTGAATTAATATTATTAATATTATTTAATTATTAACCTAAAATTATCAGTGATGCTTGAAAAATATTATAATATATACTTTTACTTGTTAAAATTGATTTTAATATGTAATTTCGTCCAAATTTGAACTTCAAATGTCTGTAAAAAATAACTGTGTTTATATATTAATAAATTGCACATTTTTGTCATTTCTACGTATTTTGTAAAAATTTGAACTTTGATTATCTATAAAAAAAATTGTGACTATGGATTTTTAATATTTTTCATCTGCCTTTGAAACTATTTATTAGAAGCCTCCTATTAAGTTTTCAAGATTTTTTACCTAACAAATAAAATATTATTGACATTTATAGAAAAAAAATCTAAAAAAATTAGAAACTAAAAATGTCCGTTAACAGCTCAAAATAAGTCAGAATATTTTGGAAATGTTAGTAAATTCTTATACAAACATTCGGTTAAAATTTCATGTATCTACGGTCATTTCTTTTAGAGTTATACCAAAAACCAAAATCCCGGTTTTCCCTTAATTTTTTATTTGTTTTGAAAACTACTAGTAAATTTTAACTTTTGACCCCCCAAAGTACCAACTAGATTCACTTTCCTTATCAGAAAAGGTACTATTGAAGAAAATTGAAACATTTTTACTGTCCTAAAAGGTGATGACAGACACAAAAAAAAATAAAAAACACACATCATTATAAAATCAATATATTCATCGCTCCGCTCAGAATCTAAAATGATGTGTAAATCCACAATGATTTTCTACTGTCCGTATGCATATAGGTTTAACATGTCTTATGTGACACTATATATATATATAAATTGATTATGAATACTGTGATATTATGAATGTTTGAAGTTGAGTATTGAAAAATGCTGTCAAAATAATGACAGTGTGCAAATTATTGTGTACCTACTTAATTTAAAATACGTAAATTTTTAAAATTCATACTTAAAGTTTGAAAATTAAATAGAAGGTTCTTCATTAATCATTATTATGGACATTAAAAAACAAAAATTGAACGTATATTCATACAAAAATTTTGTATTGACGTCTGAAGTCTAAATTTTGACAAAACTGGATGCTCATGTGAAAATTAACGATTATCATTTTATTTTGTTCAATTAAAACAAAATAGGTACTTGATATTTTTACTAAATTTTGGTATTACATTTTCTATACGTGGTATAATTTTCAAATTATTATGACGCTTTTTGAGCTATTTACAAACATTGAATATTATTTTTTTTTTTAATAATAAACATTTTTTATTTGATAAATTTATATACTATATAATTTATACAAATATATATATTTGTTTAACTTTTATTATTAGCGTCTGAAATTAGAATTTTGATAAAATTCGTCAAAAGTTGAAAATTATTTTCGTAGTTTAGAATTCATAAAATGTTTGATTTTAATAACTAACGCTTGAAAATGTGATATAATTACGATGTCAAGATTCCTCATAAGTTTTATACTAGAATAATTAAAAAAAAAAGTTTTGTGTAAAGCCACGTTAGTTTGTATGGCCGTTTGAAGTTAATATCTTAACAAAACAGTATACTTAAATGTAAAATAACGGATTTTTCGAAATATCTACTCAGATTCGATTTTCTTCTTCAATGATATATCATTAAATTTAAATTTAACACAATTTATCACAGTAACCTAGGACGAGGTGAGCTACATGGCACAAAATCTACTGTTCAGCAGACTGACCTCCACGGGTTTTTATTTTGTATGAAAACAAATTACCTATATAATTTACACATTCATTGAATCAGTCGTCTTGAGAAGCCATTTCTTATTTGTACATTCATAATGTACCTATATTTAATTTTCTATTAAAACTGACGTGAAATTATATTTGTGCCTCTAAACCGTTACATTGTTGTCATTTGAGAGTTTGTTCTATCATAAACATGACATCCTTGTAATTATGACGACACCTTACACCTAATTATACGGTAGGCCTTTTGTAAACAGTATCTTTTAATAGAAAATACGTCACAATCCAATAGATATAAGAAATCGAATTAAGTATTTGGTTCATTGCCACAGTTACATGATATCAGTTGTTGATGCATCCGTATCTTTAATGAGATCGCTAATTATAATTTATAATAAATCTATTATATTTTTGAACTAACGTTTTTCTTAAGTTTTACGATCTGATCAACCATGTAAAATATAGCAATATGGCATTATAGTTACTATACGTTTTTAGTTTTACAAAATCTGACCAATTACCTCCAATACATTTTTTTCAGGTATAGCAAAATATAATTGTATCCATCCCCCTTTTAAATCTACATTTAATAACCTTTTATTAGTATATTTTGTTACATTAATACTTAAATTGAATAATCATCAAATAAATAAAATATGTCGATTATATAAAATAAATTCAATCATGTCTAAGTAACTAGTAAGACATATATCTCTAAAACATATATATATATATATATATATAATATAATATATTATTAATTTACTTGAACTGTTAGTAGTTAAATTAATAAGTTCCTACATGGCTACTTATATAAATGTTAGTTAGTTTAATTTTGTTAGTGAAACGTGTATTTATTGATAATATGGTGACTCTTGTATATTTTTTTATAGAATAACGTTCTTTGACAAAACTTACTTGAATCTTAGAAAATAACCCGTTGGCCTTGTTTGCTATAATATGCTAAGATTTAAGAATAAAATATAGATATATATACCTAAAGCAGTTTGATCTGCAGACTTAAACATATCATCATATCAGGATCATCACATGCGACGTGCATAAATATGATAGGTATTATATAAACTATTGATTACACACGGTAATAAAAATATTAGATTTCGATTTTTCAAAGTAAAGTATGGTTTTTAGAGACGTGTCGCATCGTGTGTAAAATATTGGCTTTGAAACCTACAAGGTGGGTTGTTTACTTGTAAACGTAAATCCAATTATTTAAACGCAAAGATGATTATAACCCTAATTTATGCTGATCACGAATTATTTTTCAGCTATATAATCAAAGTTGTTGGTATAAATATATCATATATAATATTATATATATATATATCATTGTATCCTTTTGAACAAAGTCAAAACCTGAATTATAACAGGTACCTGATAAATAATAATGTAATTTTCATATAATGGTTCACTATAAATATTATATATGCAAAATATTTTATACTATAGGTAGATACTTAGCATTCGAACTGGCACTGCAGTATTTGAAGCATAATTAAAAGTATCACATAGCTTTTATGATAAATTATCAATCGTAGGCCTTAGCGTAT
Source organism: Nasonovia ribisnigri (assembly GCA_027563435.1). NCBI lineage: Eukaryota > Metazoa > Arthropoda > Insecta > Hemiptera > Aphididae > Nasonovia > Nasonovia ribisnigri. Next base: position 61,458 of record JANEHU010001984.1, on the reverse strand, counting down.
ACTGCGTCGTCATTAGAATGAATCGTGGATGGGTTGCCTAACTATACCCCTATTCTTGCATTTTTAATGATATAATATAATAAAGCCGGCAATTTTGTAATTTTTACGATTAACCATTTTCTTTTACTTGGCATCTAGGACAACATTTATATGATAATAAATATAATATATAAGATATAAGTTATATTGAAAAAGTAAAAACTTTGCTACCTTTAGGCTTTAATTAGAAATATTTGTATTCTCTCTCAGATCGACGCTCAACATAGATAAAACACTTACACAAAAATAATAGAAAATAATATTTTTAAGGGTTTGACATAAAGGTATTGTATTTTATTATTATTTGATTTTGCATACGACTTTAAAAATAAGAAAAAAAAATTGTAAATTTAAATTGCTTAAATTTTTTTGAGACAACTCTATATGTCATAACATCAAAAATATTATTATTATCGATTATTTTTGTAATATGTGATATTAGTATATTACTCTACGATAACTCAAAAACATAAAAATAAATTATTCTACGTAAATACGTTTTGTATATGGTGCGTATGGGCCAGAAAGAGAAAACAAATAGTGTGCTGAAATCCTCTTAAATGAAAAATTATAATATAATATATAGCTTTTATATACGGTAACTAGGTACCTAATATATTCGTCACTATTGAAAATTAGCCACAGGCATATACTTTTAAAGAAGAATTTACAAAAATTATTTAAAAACAAATATATAAACAATTTGTTAAGTAATCACTTAACAAAGAAATATGTATTACCTTTTACGCCACGAAATTCTAGCAAATTGATGAGTAAAATAAGAAATCGGAATTTTTATCTATTTAAAAAAAATTAATTCTCCCCCCCCCCCCCATTATTTATCTTCGAGACGGTCTAGGCCTCTGAGCGTATAATACTTTGCTAAAACTACTTGTTTTTTTAGGTCTTGTAGCATACTCTGTCTTACACAAAGTTTTGGCTCCTTAAAAAAAACTTTTTAGGCTTATTAGGTATCCAATATTATTTATACAACTATTTAGGAGACTAAGGGTCCGTATTACAATAGTTAAACTGAGGTTAAACCTTTGAATTCCACCGGTAAAATCAGTGGGTTAAGCGTAACCGAGATATATAGATATAGGTACAATTCATATTTTAACTTTTATTATTTCTAATATTGCTGTAGTACCTAGGTACCTAATAAATAAGTTGTATTTCAAAATCTATGTAGAAACTATACAATATACTTGTCACAGTGATTTTAATAAGTGTTGCCACTTTGACATATATCTAGTACCTACTCATACAAAAATAACAAAAAATATATTGCAATAATAAATACGGTTTGCCATAAAAATTTTAAGCTTTTAAAAATTAGTAAAAAAAAACTGTGACAAATATTGGATATTCACATCAGTATAATTTTTGTTTGATAATATCTTCTGATTACCTATCAAGATAATTGACAGGCGCATGGTGTCCTCATTATCAACTCATCAGTATTTATCGCTAACATTATTATTTGAATATTCTGTACAAATACCAAACATTGTTGAGTCGAGAATAACTTATTTACTGATCAAAATATACCACCCATAGCTATAATTACCATAGGTTTGCTATGAATTTTGGTATAATTTACTACATTTACAAAATAAATAATATTTATGATGATTTCAATTTTATAATAAAACACGTACATTGTAAGATATACCTATAATGAGTTTTTCTTTTTAAAAATAAATAATTATATTTTACAAACCAATTCATTTAATGAAAACTAATTAAACTTTAAACATCAAAGTGATTAACTTATAAACAAGAAGGACTATGATATATGAATAATGTTTAGATATATTACTAATTTAAGTTTTTAAAGATACTAAAGCAGGTTTAATACTAATATAATACTTACCTATACTACATTTTCTAGAACTGATGAATAAAACCCTATACTCAACTTATTTTAGAATAAAATAATTTTTCTTGTCCCTAAATAGGTACTCCTTACCATGTCCCTATGGCAATTAGCAATATTATATAAATTTGAATTTTGATAAACATTTGTTTCCACATTTCCACTGCACATTTAAACACCTAATTAATATAATATTATTTAACACCTATAATATACGAAATAAAGTTTTCCAATTATTTTCAAAATTAGTTATAAGTACCTAGGCAATATTATTGTCTATGGATATGACTGTTATGAGTGTATGACTTATATGTTTATCTTTTGTATAGTTATATTAATTTACTACATTGTAACCTGTACTTATAAATAATTATAAGTCATAGTGTACTGAGACATGGTTAGATTTTTACTAATGTTATTACTTATTATCAATGTTTACTGACTATGAATATTTTTTTAATAATTTATGCTATATTATCATTAAACCTATTTAGAGGTTTATCATTCACTTTTAAAAACATTTAAATACATTTATATTTTATACAGAATGTAACGTGATGTACCTATAATCTATAATCCATTGATGTATACCTATCTATTAATAACTTTGTTCTAATTTCCGTGTTTTAAATAATAACTACTGGTACCCACACTGTTATTTTCATACATTTTTCGTATGAATCTTTTCAAGTATTTTACCACCTACCTGAAAAACGTAAAACTATTAAAAGGAATGAGGATGTGTACTTAATTATTAAATCAATAGCTCCTCGACTTAGCTCTGGATTAAAAATACCGTTTGTGATACACAATTATAAGTATATATTATATATATACCTATTGATAATGTTCGTTTATAATTTTAACCAAGTTTGAAATTTCCCGGATTAACAACATTGTTTTGTTTTCTTTGCACTTATATTTTTAAGTGTTTTTGTCTTGAAATATTTGTATAAACACGTATACTCTAAAAGGGCGCGTAACAATGTTGCGGCTTGTATACATTGCAAATTTTACATTTTTTAGTTCGAATTTGTTACGTGTTGCTCAACTGTTTATGTACCTACCTATAGATTAAATGAGTTGTTCTAAAATTTTCATTAAGTATTTTATTTAAAAAAAAAGCACTGTATTTTATTCGATGTTTATTTGAAATATTTCATGATTTTAAAATGTACTATTCTATGTTTACAAAATCCTTAATTATTTTTATGTACCTATTATAGGTACTTGAATAATATCTAAAAATAATACTATTTGTTTTATTCTTTTCTAGAAAAATTAAGTGACATTGATAAAATGACGATGAGCATAACGATAACGGTAATATGCATTCTTGGTTCGACATTTTTGTTAATAATGCCGGATAACACGGCAGCATCAGATAAGTTCTTTCAAACCGGTGGCCGCTTTGGTAAAAGACACGATGACCACATACCTGCAGGTACAAACAGTTGATTCATATATAAATGTGATATAAAGTAGTAACGGGTGTAGTATAATACAAGTATAACTTATAAGTATGGGGTAGTTTCATAAGTAGGTACCTATACCTTTATGACGAATGTAAAAGTATAAACTTAAGTTCATTGTAATGAATTTAAAAGTAGTATTTTCAATCTAAAATTTGTGTTTTATTCAGAAAATTATAATTATTAATAACATTATTCGATCATTTAAATTTTATTCGTTAAGAATATAGTTAATTAAAAAAATAGTTTAAAAAGGATAAACGATAACCATTCACTGACTACAGAATGCATAGGAATGAAGAGCATAAATAGGTACCTACAATATTTGTTAGCTGTATTGTGTTATACATATTATAGGTATTATAATAGGACGTAATTTTAAGAATTAGCTTAAATATATCTGATCTGATCTTTAATTTGAAAACTGATCTGATTTTGGGAACGGAGATTTGCGGTCGAGTATATTGAAAGTGAGCTATCATGGCAACTGATTACACATTTAGTAGGTATATTGATGAGGGTTGGCTTGAATATTTTGAGACTTAGAGGGGTTCGCGACCCAATATATTGCATTTTTCCTTGTCATCTATATAATTTTTAGAATTGTCCGGTCGGCGGACTGCAGGGTGGAGGTACCTATACCTACATGGTTAGATAATTTCTTGGTGGCTGTCCAGAGATAGCCATTTGTTGGATTTAAATTGGATATATATAGTTGTAATAAGATTTGTTTTTAAAGTTTTGGAGTTTTCTTTTTAGCTTAATGGTAAGGTAGTTCAAAATATGTTTGTCATTGTGGCTGGGTTTTCATTTTTAGAATGCACTTAACAATAAAAATAAATCCTAAAATGACTTAATATTGTTTTAGTTTAAAAAGTTATGTAGGTAATGAAAAAATGTTCTAAAAACTTGAAAAACGCTCTAAAACATCAAAGAATTCCCTAAAAAGTTGCAAATAATAAAAATAAAATCAAGTCAAAAGCACCTAAAGGCCAAAATATATTTTTACTTATTTTCTTTTTAAACATCATAAAAAAAATTGCATTGTATCAAAAATCCAGCTGTAACCTGTATAGTTGAGTGTTACCGTATATGTCCGACAACATTGAACTTTTATTTCGAAAATAGCAAGACCATATTATATGGATCCAGCATAAGACTCACCATATTTTATGCACATGGAATCTTAGAAATACATTAAAACGTTTTCTTTTTTGTATAGGTAGCTACCTAATTTAATTTATATTAGCATAACCAATTGTTTATAGTGGAATTATTTGTAAATTCGTATTACAGTCGAGTCTCGATAATTCGAACCTCAATAACTCGAATTCTTTTTTTTGTCCCTAGAAAATTATTTTAATTAACTCGAGTTATGTAATTCGAAAAATACATAAGTCGAATTAATTTTTATCTACCTTTCCATTCGAGTTATTGAGACTCGACTGTATTAAAAATTACCTACATTTATATTTTATGCTTTAGGTAGTAGATATTTATGAATTATGAACAAATTCGCATTAGTACAATAATACCTATATTTGGTTAATTTACTATCATATGTTCACTTTTTTTAATTAGGTAAACAATAATTGTGTTTGTTAAATAACTTGCAGGTTTATTAAATTAATTTGTAATATTTTAAGATATTCGTTATGCTGCCATGGTAAAAACACGATCAGTGGACAATGTACCACCTAGAATAGAAAGAGGTTTTTACATATCAAGGTACGGTAAACGAAGTACTAACTCAATTACAGGTAAAAATATATTTGTATACATTTTTATGCATTTCTTAATTTATTCTAATAATAAATAACTATATATAATAATTTTCTGATATAATGATGTGTGATATGTAATTAATACAATGTAAAACTTTTTGATTACATTTTAATCCTATCATTATATAATTTATAAATAAACTCAGATGAAACAAAATGTTTAATTAAAAAAAAACTTGTTAAGCTTAACTTTACATAACATTAAATTGTAAAGTAACATTTTAATTTTTTTTATTAGTATTGTTAACAAGTTAAAAAAACTCTAAAATTCAATATAAAGCACCTGACAACAAGTTCTTAAAGGAATAAAAAAAATTCAAAATTCACATTCAAAATTTTTTTTAGAAGTGTCTTAAGTTCAAAAATGTTGACGGACTTCAATAAAATCAAAAAATATTGTAGTTCAATTTTCTCCTTATTTTGATATTTTTAATATTTGAGTCTTCTAAATGTAATGAAAAGGTTAAAATTATACTATTTATATCAAATTAAAAACTACAATTCTCTCAGAAATGTTTAATATTTTATAAAAAAAAATCTTTCGAATTTCATATTTTATCAACGGAAAAAATATTCAAATTTTTTTGCTAAAAAAATTAATGTTTAAGTACTTTTTTGAGTATCAGCAACATTCTTAAAAACATTTACATTTACATAACATTAAAATATCTAAAATGTTTAAAACTAAAGTTTGGCTTTTATAATTGTTTACAGATCCTTACTATTTTACACTTTGTTTGCCGTCCTATGGTATATATTGTGATTTCGCAGGATTACCTAATTTACTTCGTTGCAAAAGGTAAATATAAATAATGTATTTTAGTAGAATGTTTTTCATAAATATAAGTAAGTAAAACAATTGTTTTATTAAAACAGGATCCAACCTGCAGCATGCTCGAATCTAAATTATGCCAACGATAAAACTCAGATGAAGCCCGACAACGAAATAATCATTTAAAATTGTTAGTAATTTTTCTCAATAGCCTAGTTTAAATACATTTAATAAATTATCTAAATACTATTATATGACTAGAATTTTAAGCAATTGTAATAAAATAATTTTGTGAATTAATAACATTTCATTTTACTAGAATATTTTATGTTGTATCTCATTTTTTTTAGCGAGTTTTATTGATTTTATAATTGAAAACATCGTAAATACATAAATAAAAAGAAGTATCTCCTATAGTATAATTAAAAAAATTGATAATTTTGAATTATAATGTATTCAAAAATTTAGTTGACATTGACGATTTGTAGTATAATTTAGGAATTTAGAGTACTGGAGTGGAAAATTCTAATTATTTCTTTCTAATAATTCATAAATTTTCATAAAAAGTAATTGTCGAAGTAAATAGGTATTCCAAAATAGTATTTTATTTTGTAAATATGTTTTAAACAATTAAAATATATTTTTTTTGAACTCAAAAAAAAAAATCTATAGCAAATATGGGCGTAGGATCAGAATATGATGGCAATATATCTTAAACATACATGTAATCTGTAATTTTTATTTATTATCAAAAGTAATTAAAATACCTAAATTATATTATATAAGTACCTATTTAATTATCTTGTTATTTATTTTGTTATTTATAAGACATTACCTCAATATTGATTAGCGATAAACTGATAACTGATATTGTGGAAAATATGACACTCATAGGCGCATATAAGGGGGGGGTGCTTTAGGAGCTAAGCCCCAAAAATGTCCATAGCCCCCTGACCAAATCTTTCCTACATTTGATTTTAATTTTATTCAATATTATCAAAGTGAGGCCCCCCCCCCAACATATTCCAAACGCTTTTTGCGCCTATGATATTACACGACAATCAAATCAGATTTAAATTATTGAAGAATATAAAGAAAATATGTTATAAGCTTGTTTCGGCTTGTATTTATAAGCTAAGTGTGTTATTGATCGGCTCTTAGAAACTAAAATCTAGTAAGTTCTTTTTTTATTTATACTATAAGTCAAGCCACCAAAACAATAATTTAAGGCGCTTTATATAGTGAATAACGCGTAGGACATGTTAAGAAATTACCTACTTTATTCCTTATTCGTAGTTCTTATAAGTTTTAATGTTAGTGGAAATTAAATAAAAAGTTAAGCGTATATTAATAATAAATGTTTATGAGCATTTAAAGTTCAAATACGTAAAAATTACGAAAAAGTATTGTGAGTTAGAAATTCAGAAAACATTTTTTTTTTCAAATCTAAGATTTTAAAATTTAATACAAGATTCCTTATGAGTTTTTCTACCTTTATCATACAAAATAATATCTACAAGAAAGTCATATTAAATTTTTATGAGTTTTTGAAGTTCATATTTTTCCAAGATTGTATATTCAAGCGATTTCTCAATTTGCTATAAAACAAAAACGAATAACAGTAGATATACTTGAAATTTACACCATATGTTTATATTAGTATTTTCTTAACAGATAAAATTTTCAAAATATTTTGATTTGTTTTAAACTGTTTACGGAGACATTCAGTTTCCAATTTTTTAGTTTTTTTTCTATGAATGTCAATAACATTTTATTCGTTGGATAAGAAAGCTTGAACATATACAAGACTCCTGATACATCGTTACAATAGTAGTTGAAAATATTAAAAATATATAGGCACAATTTTTTTTATGAGCATTTAAAGTTCAATAATTTTTGACAACATTTATCAAATTTAAAATTTAAAAATAATTTTGTAGGTAAAAATTGATAAAATATTCAAGTTTTGTTGCTAAGGATTGAAAATTGAAAACAAGGCTCGTAACACCACCAAGTTACGCTTAGCAGATCACGTTTAGCTCCGTTTGTTTAAAAATTAGAGTGATCGATCTGTTATGAAACTTGATGGTAACAACATTATCTGTGTTCGTGTGTTGCTTTTTAACGATTATTCAGTTTTTACTCGAGTTGTGACAATTTTAATTTACGCTATATCTCTATTACATACGCATAACTAGCTAAGAAATTGAACTATTGTAAAAATACCAACAAACGGATACGGATAATGTTCTTATCGTGAAGTTTCATCGTAGGTCGGTTCACTCTAATTTCTAAACTCAGTTGAGCTAATCGTGAGCAAAAATTTGATACGTTACGCACTTGTAAGACGGAGACAACACACGCGGGCGTTCTCTTAACAGATAAAGCTATAGGTAGTAGGTCCGTATCAAACATTCAAACGTGTACAAATATGCGACGAACGCGCACGCGAAAAAGATCCAATATAAGGGTTTAAATGATATAATATAAGTTTGCAATAAATTCTGTGACAATTAGCGTCAACAGAATATGATATTAAATGTTGATTTACGCCCACGACAATATAATAAAAAATCTAATCTAATACTTACGCGATGATTCGCACTCACGAAGAGATAATATATAGTGGCGTTTAGCGCTTCCAATTTCGAAAACACAAGTAAGGGCACCTAGCCAGTAGTCGATCTAAGTACAGTATAATACAATATCATGTCTTTATAGGAACTATGCAAAGAAAAACAAGCGGTGCTTAGCGCCTGCACAATTTGGATTAGCGAGACGTATTGTTCGGCGAACGTAATAATATATAAAACTGAACTGTATACATAAGAATATAACACAGATAATTATTATTATTGTTATTATAATAATAATTATCGCGATATTTAATCTGATGCTAAAATAAATCACAAAGACAGATCATTCTACAATATATTATATTATGTTATAGCGTGAAAAAATAATCACAATTTATGAAAATTTAAACTTAATACAGTAAAATCTCGTTATGACGAAACTCAAGGGGAACTGAAAAAAGTTCGAGATATCGAGTTTTATTGTAACTGTAATTATTTCAGGGGATTTCAACCGAGCTTGAGATTACGAAAAAATCGAGATATCGACATACCTAATATATAAGAATCTATCATCTATGTAGACACTAGACTGTATTATCATGAATAATTGTTTTAATACTCTAATGCCGTGCTGCACTAAACATTTAACAAATAATGAAACAAGATTAAACATGATTAAGTGGTCAAAGATTGGTCCATTAAATTTTAGTGAAACATTCAATCAATGTTCTTATGCAGCACGGCATTAATTGTTATGTTGGCTACGTAAGTAGAGACATTGTGAACGCGTTTTAAACGTTATTATTCCGCTAAAGATCAGCATATAAGGAACAGGAACACATGCCGTTTGTGGCTGTTGAACGAACAGCTCGTCGACCGTCGACGACTCCGCCGCCGATGTCAAAAACGAAGAAAGAGTAGCGGCGAGTCAATGCGACCCTGGTACCGCTGAAACTCTAAAACAGTTTCGACTGGATTTCGACGTTATCGGATAATCGTAATAGAAAATCGTCGACCGCGGCTGGAATATCATAGACATCCAAATAGATATACCAATTAGAAATAAAATGTTTTTTTTTTTTATTTCTGATATTTGAAAATTGAATAGAATAATCTCCACAAGTTTTTATACCATAAACAAAACAAAAAACATGATATACGATTTTTTTTTTTATGCATTTATAGTTCAAATTTGGATAACATTTATCATATTGAAAATTTACAAATTATTTTGCTGTCAAAAATGTTCAACTCTAACTGAGGATATTTAATAATTTAAAATATATAATATAATATAATATTCATTCACTCATTCATAAACGAAGAAAGAGTAGCAGCAAGTCAACGCGACCCTGGTACCACTGAAACTCTAAAACAGTTTCGACTGAATTTCAACGTTTTCGGTATCGGTTCGTACGTAGGTATTCCTAATATTTCCCGTAATCGTAACAGAATTCCGTCATCGAAAATCGACGACCACGGCAGGAAATCGTCGACATCATACCAATTAGGTATTAGATAATAACATGGTTTTTTCTTATTTCTAATATTTTGAAAATTTAATAGAATAATCTCCACAAGTTTTTCTACCATTTACAAAAAAAAAAAATGTATGTACGATTTTTTTTTATATACATTTATAGTTCAAAATATGTTGACATAATTCATCAAAATCCCGGAAATGTGCATATTATTTTATAGCAAACAATATTTATGAAATATTTAATTTTTATAGCTAAGGACGGAAAAATATTTAAAACAAGGATTAGTATTTCATACTATAGTCAAAAAATCTAAAAATGACAGTGACGCGTTCTTTTTTAATAGATATTTTAAGTTCAAATTTAGACGAAATTAGATACTATATATTTAAAGGTAGAATAGTGTTTTCAATTATATTTTTGTAATTTAAAAATAGGCCCGTTATTCTTAGCCTTGCGTAACGACGAATATATAGTTGTAAGAACGAAGACAGGTATCTAGTAATTGTTATAAATCAAAATTACAATCGTAAAAATGTATAGTAATATTATTTAGATATTATAAATATTTTAAATCAAAAAAAAATTATGTTAAAAATCTAATTGAAAATCAATATATTATTTTAAATTAAAATTACGAAAAACAAATGAGTGAAATAAGATATACCTAAATGAAAATGAAATGAAAGTCGAACATTTTTGTTTTGATTTCAATTCCTGATTAATAGGTATAATACCTAATTTCTTTAATCTGAAAAATAATATATTTATACATTATATTATAATATAGGTAATAATATAATATAATATATTTATAATATAATAAATTGGTCAAATTAAAATTACAGAAGTAAGTTGTTATATACATGTTCATAATTTTTAAAATGTTACATTCAAATTATCAAATCATTTTTAACATATATGCCTGCTATAATGAAATAGCCCGAATAGGTAAATAAAATTGTACAAAAATAATGACCAGAATTTCCAAACCTTTTAATCGATATGTAGTATAGTAAAACTACTGTTTTTCTACATACATTTTCTACTGATGGTCTTTAATGAAATTTTCCCTGGTTGTTTATAATAGCATTTCCTACAGACGATACAATTTTCAAAACATTTTTACTTGTTTTGAATTGTTTACGGACATTATCAGTTTCCAATATTTTTAGTTTTATTTTCTACGAATGTCAATTCAATTTTATTTGTTGGGTTAAAAAGCTTGGAAATTTAATAGCAGGATCCTAATATATCGTTACAATAGTAGTTAAAAAATATTAAAATACATAGGCACAATTTTTTACTATGTTACTTTTTAAAATATTAAATTATAAAAGAATTTGTAGCTTCTGAAAGCTCATTATTATATTACTAAATATTATAGTATTCAACATATCGCGATAACTGAAAAGTAAAAAACACATTGTAATAAAATAGGTATTATAGTATTATTATTTATTACCTTATAGTACCTTTGTCACTGATCACATTATTAAAAGAAATATTTTTAAAAATAACGTGAAATAAATTGAAAGTTAATCATAAGCTATAAAATGAACCCAAATCATGTGCTGGAAGCCAGAGTGCGCTACGCGTACCATTTTCTTTTTCACCACTTTACGGGAAATCTTCGTCGACTCATTAGGGTGTGTGTAAGTAACCCATAGGCCACAGCCAAGTCTATTGCATTTATGGTTCTACAATTTAGTACATTTGGTAGTTTTAATTTATAACGGCTATAATACCTGCAATGGATGAGCACCTCAAAGCAAATTATTTAAAATTTTCATTTTAAAGGGGAGGGGGGTTCAATGAATACTTTTTGGTTTGAATAATATACTATAGAGTATAGATACTGTGAGTTACGATTACCTACAGGGAATAAAGTAGTTATTATTTTGGATTCAATTTTGTGCAATATGTGTAATGATTATATAAATATTTAATCAAAACCACAAAAATTACAGTCTAAAATGTAATTTACATTTAAAAGAGCTTTAAGAAGGGATAATTCCACGAGCATTTAATTTGTCAAATTCGTGCAGGATTTAGTCTTTAATTAATATTGTGAACATTGTAACTTGGTTGGACACCCTTTTTTGGGAGGGAATTTAGACTATTGTAGAGCCTGAACAGAGTGATTAATGATTTTAAAATAATGTGTGTACATATTTTTCATATTTTTTTGTTTCTGTCATCAACCTTTCGGTGCAACAAAAATGCTTCAATTTTATACTTCAGCCTCTTATCTTGTAGGAAGGCGAATCTAGTCAGTATTTTGGGAACTTAAAAGTAAAAAATGTCCAGTAGTTTTCATAAGCATATACAGAAAAACAAAAAACAAAATTAAGAAAAACGGAATTTTAAGGATTTTTTACGCAAAACTAGTTTTTGACAAAATTGATTTTAGTTTTTTGGTTTAACTCGAAAACAATAAGTAGAAACTGTAACCAACAAATCTAAAAAATATCCAAACAGTTTTTTTATAGATATTTTAAGTTAAAATGTTGGTGAAATTAGATATTTAGACGATAATTTATTGTAATAATTATTTATAAAAATATAATTTGTGGTTCCTTGATACATTTAAAGTATATTATTATTTTTTATACACTCAATGATTTTTTCAAATGCGATTTTTTCGAATTAAATTTATTTATCCTACTGTATTAGTATTACTAATGTATGGTAGTAGGTAAAATAAATTATAAAGCATAATTTAAAATGTGTACAATTTGAAAATGTAAAACAAGATTTCTCACAAAAGAAGTTAATACGATATTGTAAGTTTATAACTTCAAAAAGTCTAAAAATATAATACAAATAGTAAACACAGTTTTTTTTTAATAAACCTTAAGTTAAAATTAAGAATAAATTAGGTATTTAAAAGAAGAATAACGGTGTGAATAATTTCGATGTAATTCAAAAACATTATTCGTGGGGACTTAAAAGGTTTAACTAAAGGTTTAACTAAAGGTAAAACTACAGGTTTTACTATACGCAATAACTTTTTCAAAAAATTGAGATTATTTTAAGCTATTGCTTATTCATAGGTACCTAGAACGTATTCACACTGTCTATAAGGTGTTACGTATCAACTCAAAAGTTAATAACAATTAACAATAATACAATATGATATAAATATAGTTTGATATACACAATTGTAATAATTAAATATTAACATATAATTAATATAATACATGCAATGTTTTCGGCAAAAATCAACATATCGTAATACTAATATTACATTAAGTTAGTAAGTTACTTAAATATATCATGAGATATACTTGATACAGGCAATAGCGACTGACAGACCGTCTCAGCTCAGAGTCGTTTTTTATGAATCGTATTACGGCGAACGGATACCTAACTAACCACAATTAAAAAGTACAAAACTTTAAACTACACCATTTTTAATTTTTTTATTAAATTTATCTATTATCTGTTTGGTTATATTAACGATAAAATACGTGTAGGAATTTCAATTTATCAGTCTGTGCGTTGAATATAAAGGTTTTCTGCAAAAACGTTAAATGTATACCTACTTAGGTAAATTGTACATAATATAACTGTTCAAATATGCAATGCATCTATTAAAAAACAAATATAAAATGTATTAATATGTACCTGTTCTAAGCGCATTCGGTGACGAGGTCATTCGTAACCGTAATTTTAATAATTATTATGCTTATTAGTTATTCCTATCAAAGGACCGGAAACAAAGACAAACCACAGACAAGTAGGTACATCTGGAAATGAATATAAATAATTTAAAAATATTCGTTGTTGTACCTATACCGGAGACGGTCACTGCAATTTTAAGACAATTTTATATAATTACATACAATTTATCTATACAATTAAAATAATTATAAACAGTTTTAATTTTTTCCCCATTCAAAATAAAGTGCATATTATATTTCTGAATAGTAATATTATGGAAATTGAATTATGTGACACAAGTTTTTGAAAAATGATTACATACAAATGTATGTTTAACATAAGTAGGAATTATGCAGTTTAGCACTACCTATAATAAAAGGGGGGAAATTGTGAAAACCTATCAAATGTTTCACATGCACCAAATATGAATTATATCATTCAGTATACACAAATGGATTTATTGCTATGTTTAATTTAATTATACAGTATTCACTATTCATAGTATATCATGTTGACGAAAAGTCATGAATATGCATTATGCACTGCAATATAGGTGGCAGTAGAAATGTAGGCTTGAATTTTTTTTCTTTTAATGACATTTTTTACTCTAGGTAGGTACGGCTAAGCTATTCATTATAGCTTACTACAATAATATTGTTAGCTACATATGAATGAGCACATTTTATTTCCTAGATTTAGCTGTATAGGTACATGTTAATATATTTAAAAATATAAAAAAAAATGTTTGTTGATATCTTCAATTGGGCTCAGAGCTTCAAAAAGTTTGTCTGGAATCCCTAGGCTACTTCTGATTTCTACGTGGTTTCGACAGTGTCCGTGGAGGTGTTTCATTGTGAGGGGTTCTCCGCAGGTTTGGCTGCACAGTAAAGTTTTTCTCTTCGCATAGATGTCCATGGGACATGTTTGAATGACCTCTATACGTAGTCTGTTAATAATTACCTCATCTTTGCGGCTGAATGAATGCGGGGTTTAGGGCAGTATGTGGTAGTATTTTTGATTTCTGTGAGTTCGTTATTTGTTGTGCGTCACATACATTCGGATTCCCATGAATTGGTGAAATAGGTGCTAACATTCCTATGGATGTCAATAAGCGAGGAGTATATGTACGTATTTCCGTCATAGGGTCATTTGCTGGTTGTAGAGCTATTCCGTCAGCTTTCTCATTGCCATAAATTCTACAATTAAACTGTTATACCTATGTAGTCTATTATATTAAATAGGTTGAGTGAAAACTTTGAAAATTGTAGGTTCCACTCATAATTAATTTTTACTTTGAAAGCTTTTACTGTCTATGTGTTTTCTGTAAAATGTAATGTTAAAGTAGATACCTATATGATTTAAAAGATTATCATATAGATTTCTTGTACGAAAGATCTTAGAATTGTTTAGGAACTTTTTGTTATATTCCATTAATTTTTTGGATTTTTTAGAGACCCAATTCATAAATTAAACATTTGTATGGGTAAGTTACCTACCTACTAAATAATGAAGATTTTTTTTTATTTTCAATGAATTGCATTTCACATATAACTGGTTTCATAAGCATAATTATATTAATATAACATACTATGATTGTTATCTATGATTAAAATGAGAGAAAATACAATATACAATCACATTAATAAATCGTACCAATTCTCTGTCATTGCGTATGTACCCACCTAGTTATTAATAATACATGTTTTGGCTGGTCAAATAATGAAAATGTTAATTATATATCAACGGTTTTTGTACATCGCTGTAATTTTTTTTTTTTTTTTAAATATGCTAATTTTAGTAAATTTACTTTTTACTTTTTCGCTCTACACATAAGTTTAATTTTTTTTTTTTTATTGATCTTAAGCCCGGCGATTAAGGCCATTAGCTGTTGTAGGGGTTTTGAACTGTGTTAGGTAATGTTCTTACGGTAGGTAGCAAACAAGTGTATGTGTGACAAGGTTTTTAGTTCATGAACCCGGGTGGTCACCCATCCGGGAACTAGTAGCAGCGAGCGTTATCTACTTACTCTCAGTCACATTGCGCGACTGTTAGCCGACAACCCGCCTCGCCAAGCCACCAAGTTTAATTTGTTTTAGTTCTTCGGTACATCTCATAAATATTTGTTCAACGGTCGCACAATACACCAGCAGCACCTCAACAAGGTCAGGTTAGGTATTACGAATTGATATAGGTACTTTAGTAGACACTGAATTTCTTTGCAGTGTTCTTAACTGTTATCGAATACAATAGCTATGATGTATAAAATTAGTATATTAAAATGTAATTCGTAATATATATTTGAAATAAATAGGTAGTAGTAAAACAAAACTATTCGGATGAAAACGTTTATTTTACAATGTAAAAAAAAATATAATAAATTAATATAAATAAATAAATAAATAAATAAATAAATTATACAATAAGTATAGGTATATAATATGAATGCGTAATATCATTATTCTGAATAATAATTTTAATTTTAGTATCATTCTCATGATATATAAATCAAATTAATACATCGATTGACATTGAAGTATCGTTATTGAAACCAAAAATATTGAGCAATTTCGTAGGCCAGGTTTTATCCCGTAAATGTCATGTTTGTTATATTTGCGTATAGGTATGCGGCGTGCATGATTATCATACAAACGACAAACTAACATTTTTAACATTAATTTAAGTGCAATAATAATATATTAGTTTAAATTAAGTAAACAAACAAAAGTCTTTTACACTAACACTATAAGTTCCAAATTAATTATTAAATATAATCTAACTGACCAGACTAATGAGTTGTCAAACTATATTATAATAGAACCCTAATTTTATTTTGTTAAGGTCGATTACGATCCTAATTAAATAAAAGTATAATATATAATAAATAAGGAGTGCATACAAGTTAATGATAATATTATGGCCTAGTTTAGGAATTACAGGAAAATTACTTTCCATAGAATAATAATGTTTTCTCATAACGTCTTTTGATTTATATAATATAGTCAGACGATAGAGTTTGTCTATGAGATTGCCGATTCCCGTGATCGGCTCATCCCTCTGAATAATTAGCCTCCGACGAATGCTTATTCAACTCTATGCATTGTATTACACTCGTCGCTCTTTATAGTATACAGATAATATTATAAAAGCTGGAAATAACGATATTAAAAAAAAAAGTCCTAATATTTTCTAGTTTTGGTTTGGGTATGAAGAGAAATTGGAAAGTGTGGCTGTTTATTGACTCGGGATCTGACCTCCATAGGCCATGGCTTGTGCTCCAACCTGGGATTGTGCTCCAGCCTGGGGTTGTGCGGTCCTGGACACGCGTCTGATATAACGGCTGATGCCATCTTGAGAACCGGGTGAACCGTTGGACGATTCCATTACAGAAGGTTCGGTGGCCACAATACTTCTACCCCAGATGCTGCTTCCCCACCCGTGATGGTCGTGATGGTCATCGTACTCGCCGTGCTCTGGTGGCTCATAATGGTGTTGGTGGTGGGCATTCTCGTAGTACACAACTTTGTCGTGGTGACCGTGCTTGCCCCACTTGATATCGTACCAGATCTTGAATGTGTTGGAAATGGCGTAGATCATTGCGACAATCAAGAACTTGCTCATCAATATCGATTGGATTGTCATAATGATCATCTTGATCTTTTGCTTGAACAGATAGATACCGAACAAAACCTTCAACACGAATTTTTTGATTTCCTTTTGTATCTTCTTCTTCTTATGATGTCCCCTAGCTACGAAAATAAAAAGGATTCAATTAAGCATATATATTATATACATATATTTTTTATCAAGACTAAAATTAATTTAAAAAAAATTAAATCAATTAATACATTAATTTAATCGCTCTGCGTTTAGTGTACCTATTTAATTTACATGCACCTATGAAATTATAGAAGAAGAAAACTGGAATCGTTGGAATGCTCAGAATACGGAAACATTCAAGATAAACAAGATAATCTTGGTGGAGGGCTTAGGTCGTTGATCGAAAAAACGGTTGCTTTCATACGGCGCAGCGGATGCGTGACCTAGTTTAATTAATTTATTGTAGGCTGATTTCAATCTATCTTTATTTACAACCGGTTCTCAAGTCAAAGACATGTTGATTTAAACGTAGTTGGCCTACATATAATCAAGTGTAATAAAAACACTCGTATAAATAATCACTTGATTATGGAAATTATACCCTTGACAGTGGTATTAAACTTGCACATCAATAACTTTCATGCCCATGTGTTCAATTATCTATATATGTATACAAAACAGGACGAGTATAAGTACAAAAACAGCAAAATCACACAGCAATTAACTAATTGCCAATTGGTAAATAAACCAAAGTGTTCGATTTTTTTATTTTAATAATATTTGAATATTTAAAAAAGAAAATAATATGGTTGTTTTTTTTTTTTAGAGCGATTTTATAATGGTTGTCATAAGAACTAACGATTGTAAATTATTGATTATATTCAGTGATTATGATCAATTTGAACAGGTACGTGTAAGTGAAATTATTAATAATTAAGTTACAAATTTATATGCATTCAGTGGTTTTAAAAATGGTTAATTGAAGAAATAACTGGTTATAAATTAAATTAATTATGTACATTGTAGGTATACTTATTGCGTTAAATTGTTAAATTGATTTCGAATGTAATAAAAGAATCGATAAAATAGATTTTTAAGGTTAAAACATCGTAGATATAAAATTCATATTTTTTGAGCAAAAAAACTGATATGTGCCTATAAAAATTTTTAAGGTGATTTTTTATAAAAAAAAAATATTTATATATTTACAAATTAATGGTATTTAAATTTAAATTCTTTAGCTTTCACTGTAAGTTACCTTTTTAGACGTCATCGAAAAGAAAAGGTAAATTACATAAAAATAATAGTTATCTAGTGCTTAATAAAGATAAATCCGACAATCTTATTTAGTATATATTATATTTTTGTATAAAACTAGTTTATATTAGATATACTTGAGATTTACAGTGGACAATTAAAACTAGATGCTACAATAATTGATTACCGGTATGGTAAAATCCGGTTGACACAATTTAACATTATAAGGGTACGTAGTACGACAGCAATTCACACAAACTTTTACTAGAGAGATTATGTAAAGAAGACAGTCCACATTCTATGTTTTATTAAAAAAAAAAAATGTCAAGTACCAGAAGTACCTACGTTCCAGGGCCTGTTTTATTGTTCGCGATTTCTCTTGTAATTATTTTATACCTACTAAAATGTACCTACTTAAATGTAATACTTTTAAACCCAGTGCACTTCGAATAAATAACGTATCCCTATAATTTTATTTGCACACTGTCTTGTTATTAATTTACAACATATATTAAACATTTAGATTATTCATTATAATGTATAATTTGTTAGTGATTGTATTTCGTGTATTTGTACTTGTTTCAATCTCATCGCATTCTTGTTTCCTTGTGATATAAGTAGATACTACTTAGTTCATAAATTATCAACACTCAGTATCTAGTAAAAAGTACAATTTACACGATCATTTCCAATGTTCAAATGTATGTATAGGTTCCACTAATTGATAACTCATATCAGAATTTTGAAGATCGCACCTATTGTAATTATTCGGATTTTAAACTGGTCATTAATTACAATATTAGGTTATTAGGTTTGCTTTCGTTTTTTTTCGCATAATATTAATGTACCCACGAGTGCTATGAAAGTAGGTGTATGGAAAATATCAAACAAAAAGTTAAAATCAAATTAATATGATCAATTCACTTTTATATTGTACGCTCTAAATAATTGTGTGTAATTAATAAGCGTTAAACGCGTTTTAAAAATAGAATTGTTGTTACACGTCGTGATGAAAATAAGATTCGCGTACACTAGTCATTTTTAATAATTATTATAAACATATAAATGGTTTCATTGAGTAAACAGATTCAGCACTCTTTATGTTTTAAACACGTAAATTACCTATCATACGACAAAAGCAAGTAACAATAGGTAAAAACAATATTTTACTGCGTATAATAATCTTATACTCAACGTACCAATTACCTACACGAGATGTGTTAATGTTGTATAACACGTTATTACATGTTTTCATATCGCGTACTGCTATACGCTATACGTGTGAAATATTAATAAATAATAATTATCCTATTACTCGTTGATGCATTAACTGTTAATCCACATAACAAATTTCATAGGAGTATTAAATCGCTAATAATTCCCGTTAAGACCATTAACGGTTTTTTAAATATTGTTGTTGGGAGTGCATAAGTTGCCATAGGTAGGTACGACCGGTTGTTTTGTAAACGAGTTTTATGCAGATCTATTTAATATTATTATTTTTATTATTATTATTAATCAAATACAATTGTTACTGTGTGTTGTCTGATCTTTGAACGGCAAACTAAGAACTCGCCGGTCATCATGTACACCGGTATAAACACTTCCTCCGTTATAATCCAATAAAATAGATACTACCCATATTAAGTATACGATCTCCCGGTCATTTTACATTTTTAAGTTTTTTGTACATATAATAAGTTTGGTAGGTACGTTATACCATAAAAACATGCGAGCATCCGGTTCGTGTATCGCGGTCGGTAGATCAGAAACATATCAATAAACATTGATAGAGTTTTTACGACACACGGGTTCACTTGTCGTGCAATTAAATATAAATACAGGAACTCTTAAACACGCACCGAAGTCCACTATTTTCCAACCGCGGTATTTTAAGTGTACAGTCACAGCGGTGAAACATATACATAAATTATCATGTTTTTTTTTCAGATCGTAAAAACTGGTTTGACACCTTGGGTCTAATCTTTCTCTGTACATTTGTGTCTTATTTGTCGCCATACGTAATACTTTTAGAAACAGGTTTAGTGGTAGATACCTACCGAAAAAATGACAAGTCACAAAAAAATTAATAGTACTATGTTACAAACTATGTCTGCGACAGTAATGCGGGCCAGCGGCAAATAGAATATAGCCAATGCTAGGTACTACCCAAAGTATAGGTACTTATTAAATATTAAAGAAATTCTAAACGCATGATAGAGCGGACTCAAAACCGTCTCGAAATAGTTCACGTTTGTTGTATTACCTATATATTATGCAACTACACTGGATTATTAATATTATTCATCGGAAAAACGGGTGTTTAGATATTAATCTGGGCTAGGACCTTGTTCGCCTTGTTCCCGAGAAATTAACTTTGGACAGTGGTTAAAAAATAATAACGGTCATTAGCATTTAATCGCAGTAAACAACCCGCGTCATAAATTCAATTGCTTCGATAGAATCTCTACGAGAAATCGTGTATACGTAAACACACGAGACCACAAGAGGCGTTAACAACAACTGCGGTGAAAGTCATATACAGAGTAGGTAGGTATCATCTTCACGGCCGTAGCATAATATAATATTTTTATTATTATTATTATATGCATTTATGTGCATTCAGGTATCTGTGTTCCGGTGGCCTTGTGGACCATTATCGCTCGTGTGATTATTCAAACATAAGGTACCTATACATTTTCCCCTGGAGTGTACAAAAACGTGAATGTTTTCACTTTACAAAGATAAAACTAATACATTTCAATAAAACCCATTGGGCAACTATCGAACAAACAAAAATTGGAAAACTCAATCGTAGATCAGTAATTGTGTTTAGATGAGTTCTGTGAGTGACAAGACACACGAGCTAATTTAAAAATATTATCTTACTATGGAGTGTGAATGTATTGTTCGATCGTACTCCGATCAATGTCACTCCCACGTGTATCGATATACCCATTTCTATGCAATTTACAACAACTGATATGTTCGATACCTTGTGCATTTTATTCATTTGTATTATTGGGTTCTAAGAAGTTTGTTACGATATGAATGGAAGAAAACCAATAAAAGTAGGTGATGCCTGTTGAGTTAAAAAATGTATATTATAAGTTTTCTTTTATTCTTTTTAGAGAAACAATGATCACGATTAAAATTGTAATTCTCAATTTCTAGCCGTATGTATCACTCATCAACTATTTTTAATTAGTGTTTGTATATTGTTTATGGTCTTTTTAAAACTTTATTTTGATAGGTATTTAGATAACTGCACCAAATGTGACATCAATTACAAATTTTAATTTATTAATCGCTAACTATAATTTAGGTTATGTATGTAAATCATATTTATTGGCTTTGGATAGAATTTTTAAAAAAGAATCTTGGTATTTATAATAGGTGCCTATATAAATTTAATGCATCGAATTATACGTAGTTAATCATTTTTATTCTAACAGCTGCATGTTATACAATTAATGAAATTGTATTTTTAGGATTGTCATGTACAACTATGCATTATAATTGCATCTACTATAACTGGATCATGAATGTCCAATTTCTCCTAATGTCATTAATTTGTTTCAAAAAATAAACAATTCATGCTACAATTAATTTTAGTTACGTACAAGCGATAATTTATAAATACAATATCTAATAATAAAATACTATTTCACCTGGCGCCACAGGCCGAATGAACAATAGTGTTTGCCATGTAGATACACACACATGATGATAGGTACATAAATAATATAATATTTATTATTATCGTTTAGAAAATAGTAACTTTTAATGATGTTGTAGTATAGCGTAATGAAAAAATAACGTAGGTATTGTAAAAGTCATAAATCGTGTACCTACCTATATATTATATAGATTATAGGTAGTTAAAAACAGTTGTTCATTTTTTTTTCAGTTGTTATTATTGTTAGACGATCGATGTCATCAATGTTTAAAGACATATGTAATACAACATTATGTTTATTGTCCGAATAAGATAATGTAATAGTACCTAATATAAGCAATTATTATTATGTTAACTAAAATTAAACTTTGAAATTATATATAGTTCTTACTTCTTAGTATATTGAGTTTTAGAAAAAAAAATACATATTTATATTTGAAGTATGTATTTTGCATTATCGTTAATAATAACTAAATATTTTGTAATAAAATGTATGATAAATTATCCGCGAGAATAGTTTCGAATTGAGATCCTACCTACCTACACGTTAATCCAATAACGATTAAACAAACGACTGTACTTATGCACATTTGAGTGAATAAATGAGATAGGGTATTAGTGAAAAGGGTAGGTATTAATTTACGTTATAATAATGTACCAATGTAAATGTTCTGTTTTGTCGGTAAACTTACGATGTTATGAATAGTTATGATTCATGTCCAGTTTGTGCCTAAAACAATCCTTTTACAAACTGGCCACCAAATTGAGTGTGATTTAGATAACAATAAAATTGTAATAATAGTTAATAGGTACATCGTTATTCGTTTGGTGTAAGTGCGATCGATGACGTGGTAAACGCCAGTCGAAAAGTTAACTCAAACTGCAGTTCAATGTCAATAATTGTCATAAAAATATTGTAAAATCGAAGTAACCGATAAGTCCAGTACCTATACAAAGCATTTTATCAGGAATATACTGCCTATATGAAAACTATTGATACATAATAATATTATACGGATATCCGTACAGGCATGACCGGCACCTGTTGCGGGACGAGAGAAAAAAAAACTCGGAAAAATAACCGTCAGGCAATAGCGTTGTATTCCCATCATCACGGTGATTATTACGGTGTCCGGCTTACGAGTCGGCAGAGTCATGACGGTAAAATAATATTGCTCGGCAAACATAGTGCGTTAACAAGTGGGTAACCGGTATGTATGATACGACAGTTAAATAATAATAATAATAATAATATGACTTATGGGAGACAACTCACCTTCGTCGAGGTCCTTCGGCTCGTTGACAGGCGACCCGCCGGCGGACGGTGCCACGGTTTCGACCTCGTCGCTGCCCCCTTGGAAGTAACTGGACATGCCGTACGTGATGAACTCGCCGATCTGTTGAACCAGATCGCCGACGCCGGCCACGTCCTCGGCCGCGGCTTCCGGATCGCTGTGGGCCAGTCCGACGGCGGTTTCGCGCATCGACACCATGGCGCGGCTCATGCGCGACTCCAGGCACTCGATGGCCGCTTGCGGTTTCTTGTAGCACGAGATCACTTCGGTCCAGGACACGTCGGAGCCGCCGTTCTGCTGCTGAGGTTGCTGCTGAGGTTGCTGCTGAGGTTGCTGCTGAGGCTGCTGTTCAGCGGACACCACCGTCTGTTCGGCTGCGACAGCCGCGGCGACGGTAACCGCCAACACCAACGCTGCTGCTGCGTACTTGACCATCGTTGCGGACGGGCAAACAACGGTGTGCAGTGTAATGTTATTATGCGTGCGAGTGTGGACACACGTGTGTGCGTGTGTGTGTGTGTGTGTGTGTGCGGTGTTCGTTCTGCTTGGAACGGTGCAGTGTGTGTGCCCGGCCGCGGTCCCCGACGATGAGCAGCGCAATGAATGGTCGTGAATGGATGTCCGGTGATTTTATAGAAGCACTGCCGCCGCCGCCGCCGACGGGCAACCCGGTCCGGACGTGACCAGTTTCTCGGAAGTAGCTCACGCGGGAGAGAAGCTCGCGCGCGCGCACACAATACGGTATTAGATTATCTGAAAATGCGCAATAGCCGCTGTAAACCTACCCAACACGTTACGGGCGGCTTCGTTTTCGCGTGTACCGATTTGATTTTTTCACTCGTATAATATCATAATACAGTGGGTCTCTGCGACAGACTGTCAAGGACGCCGAAGTAGTATACATAATATGTTATATTATTAGTATAAGTAAAACGTAAATTTTATAACATTGTGATATCATAATACGTAAGCAGTGCCGGGTTAGGCGAACACGTAGATCGGTTAGGTTAGGTTAGTACGATTTTCGTGAGCGTCATTTTTTTATGGGCCTATATACTTTAAGTCTTTAGTGTTCGGTGTTAAAAGTTAGAACACTATTTTCGTTTCACATAAATTGTTTATGGTGACGTGGTGATGACCACATTGAGATAAAGAAAAAATTTAAATCATAAGCGTACATGCGTACAGCGTAAAATTTAGATCGTCATTATTTTATTAATTACTACACCGCGTAGCAAAAATAATACAAATTACCACAATGACAAAACCATAAATTTAGTATTATGTCTTTTGTCATTTACTTTGAATGAAGTTTGTCGTTTGTATCCTATAATAAATAATAATAAATAAATTGTGATTGTGATTCAGGATTCGTCATTAGGTTTTCCAGGCCTAAGTTGGTCTAAGTTCCAAAAACATTAAGATTATTTCTATAGATAGGGCTTAAAGTGGAAAAAAATTCTAGAGAGGACTACTGTTTCTATACGGTTTGAAGCGTTCCACATATAATTGTATGTCTAATGTAAATGTAACGTATAAACAGTGATAGTGTAAGCATACACATCCCACTTTTAACCCTGAATAATGTTAATCCAAATTTGTTAAAGGGGACGCTTTTTAACCGCTGTCAGAGGTAGAGGGATTGAGTCCCTCTGCGTCCCCCCACTTTAACCCATGTGTATAGGTTCACATATACATACACTATTTAATTTATAAAATTCTAAGTGAAACCAGACATGTAGATATTATTGCTGTGTTTTCGTTAAAATTTCTGATTCACAATAATTTTTATGACGTGTCAATTAAAGTATAAATATATATTATAATATGCACAGGCCACAGACAATTAGGTATTAAAATGTTTTTTCTATTTAAGTACTTATGTTTACAAAGAAGTTTAATAAGTGTTATATAAGCTAGTTTTACTTTGAAATAAAATCACCCATAGCATTGTAATATAATTGGAATTTTAATATTTAAAAATAATAGTAATAGTTTTGTAGTTGATACAAAATTGAAAATATTATTTTTTTTATGTTGTAACCACTACATTAGCCATCACTGGAAATCCTCCTCGTCGCTTTAAGCGCAGATGGTGCAGAGACCTGCTATATAACAATCCTAAAACCGAAACAAACAAACAAATTCAAAATAAATAAATAAAAGACTAAAGTATTATCAATGTGTGGCTCCTTCATTCATTTTTCTTTTTATATAGTTTACACTCTTGTTGCGCCTGCTGGTACAGATTGTGTATAAATAAGAAAAAATAAGAAAATAAATGAAATGTTGTAACCAAAATATTTGCCAATGATTACTAAATATTTGAATAAATACTTTTACTTGTGAAAATATTATTCTTGTTAGTTGAAAACAATTATAGGTATTTTTGACCTAGGGTCTTTTTGACCCAGTCTTCTTGACTTGTGGTTGGACGTAATTTTAACATTTCCCCCAGGCGTGAAAAATCCTAGTTACACATCTGTAGAACATAAGTACACTTTATATCTATTTTCTACCTATAATTATACCTACCCGTAAATAATGATATTATACATTACACATGATTTTGTGCTGATAAATCGTAGACAATGTGAGTTTAACTGCAATTTGAGGCCAAAAGTGAATATTATATATTATTATTATTATTTAGCTGATATTATAACAACTGAAATGCACAGCAAGTTTTTGGAAAAAAAATTATATATGTCATATCCCCCACAAATAATATAATACGTAGGTATAATTCGTAATGTGTCAGTAGATTTGTATGTAGATGTCCTGCACGTGACAAAGTGGAGTATTTAGGCGGCCCGTATCACCCATCCCCCCCCCAAACAGGCAGGCATAGTGTGTTTTCAAGCATACATTTTATACATTCCCAAATCGTATAGTGCGGTGCAGTTTGAATTTCTAAAATGTGCTGTAAAAATAACACTCAATTATATTCCAATTATTATGTTATCGACCAAGTGTAAGTAAAAGCATTGATAGGGTTATACCTACATTGAAATCAAAAAATTAAAAAAATTAAATGTGGAAAAAACTTGTGGTGCGTATCAGTAGTATGTACATATTAATATTTCATTGAATATTTGCGCTTAGTGTGAATGTACAACTGCTCTTCAAAATGCAATCGCACTCCTAATTAATAAGAACATTAATTTACTACTTAATAATTATTATATAATATTCTTAAAATTCTTTGGTGTATATAATAGTTGTTAATATTAACATTTTTATACACGATAAAATGTTCAAAATATTTTGATTTGTTCTGAAGTGTTTGCGGACATTTTCAGTTTTCAATTTTTTTTAGTTTTTTTCTATGGATGCAATAACATTTTATTTGTTGCGTAAAAAAGCTTCAAGGCTCCTAATATATTGTTACAATAACATTTGAAAAATATTAAAAATCCATTGTCATAATTTTTTTTTTTTATAAGCAATTAAAGTTCAAACTTTAGTAAAATACGTAAAAATCACAAAAATGTGCAAATCATTTTGAGTTAGAAATTCTTAAAAATGTTTGTTTTTAAATCAAAGATTTGAAAATTTAGTAATGTTATTCATAAGTTTGCCTACCTTTTTCAAAAATAAATGTCTACATGAAAGTAAAATTTTAATTTTTATGACCGTTTGAAGTTCAAATCTTAATAACATTGGATATCCATTCGATTTCTTATTTAGTTGTAATTCAAAAATGAATAACTGTAGATAGGTACTTAAAATATAGGTAGGTACATCATATGTTCATTTTGTCAATTCCTATACTTGATAAAATTTTCAAAATATCTTGACTCATTTAATATGTTTAAGGGCATTTTTAATTTTCAATTTTTTTAGTTTTTTTTCTATGAATGTCAATAAAGTTTTATTTATTGGGTCAAAAAGTGTGAACATTTAATATAAGGCTTCTTGATATACTGTTACAATAGAAGTTGAAAAGTATTAAAAATACATTGGTACACATTTGTTTTATAAGCATTTAGATTTCGAGTTTCGACAAAATTTTTCAAACTTCAAATTGAAAAATGATTTTGTAGTTAACAATTTATAAAATGTTCAACTTTTATAGCTAAGAATTGAAAATTTTAAACAAGGTTCCACGTAAATAGGTAGATAAATAAATTACGTTATTCATAATAATATCCCCTTTGCTTAGAATCGTTTTTCGTAAACAATGATATTATATCATTGGATTCAAATTTAACATCATCCATTACAGTGACCCACTTGTAACCTACTGTACAACAGAGCGACATCCACTTGCCAACCTTTTTATAACTAGATTTCATACCATCAGCCTCTTTCTAGCATTACCATTTAATAATTTAATGTCTGTGTTTAAGTGGGCTTCCACCAGCTCATATAGGCCTTAGGGCCACCGAGTTTCACGCCATGCCACTGCGCAAAATACAATTTTATTTACATATTAAGTTATTTTAACTATTATATACCAACACTAAACATCATGAACGGGGGGGGGGGGGGGCACTAAATATGCATGGAAAATTGAGTACTGACATATATAAATTATAAATACAGACAATATTGGGGGTATATTTCATATACCATATATATTATATAAGTATTAAGTACATACTACGTATTAATTGTATAACGATTGGTGTGTTTCTCAACTATTAGATCATGAATAATTTTGAATGAGTTACCAAAAAAAAATGGAACATTGATATTAAATAAAATAATACAATGCTATTAATATTATGACTTGTTATTAATATAAGAAAAATAAATAATTGAAGAATAATAGTTTTTTTTAGTCGTGGTAGTTGAAAAAATTAATGGGGCAGGGTAGGATGGCTTATGAAAATAATTTTCAAAAAGGTCACACGAAAAATTGGGCAAATATCTTTGGTCACCAATACACAAAGTCTGAGAACCACTATACTATAAATTATAGCAACAAAATATAGCCTATAATACTATATTAGTAAACAAATGTGTGTTAATCTTAAATCAATTATTTTTTAGAAGTTGAAACATTAATTTGAAGAAGTTTTTGAAAACCTATGTATTAAAATAATTCAATACTTATTTTAACTTGTAAGTTGTACTTAAAATAAAATATATACGTAATATATATACGAAATATATACGCGTCGCGTACCAGATTCGCCGAATGGCGTACACAAACACGTCTTCATATTAGTTCCATCGCGCAATGATCACAACTGTAAAACCAATTTCTAATTTTTTTTTTTAAGTATAAAAGAGAGGTCGAAAAAATGTTAGACCATTTATAACTCATGAACGGCTGGACCGATTTCAAATTCTTTCATCATTATAATGCTACATTATCCCTGAGTGTTGGTTATTTAAAAAGAGTAAATTCCAACCAGGGGGTGCAAACAGGTCTTATGAGATTTACGATGGAATTTTTGTTTATAAATGATTGCCATTGGTTATAGGAGAATAATTAGAAGTATTTATTTATTATTGGTAGCCATTGGTAATTAACCATTGTTATTACAAAAAAATTGATTTTTATATATTATAAAGATTAATACATTTTCTTTGCAAATTTAGTTTTGGAATTTAAAAATTAATATTTCGAAGATTTAATTGTAAGAAATGTACAGTGACGTCATATTTTATGTACAATTTGTAATTATTTTAAAAACATTTAAGAAACATCAAACATTAAAAATAATAAATCTGTCCATTATAATATAAAAAACGATTTAAATATTATAATTTCATAATTACAAAGAAAACCAAAAAAAAAAAAAAGAAATAATAAAAATAGAAACATACAAAGCATATTTTACGGGCTACGAAGTGCGCGGGATCAGCTAGTATTATGTAAATGCATATATACATAATAAATAGATAGATACTTTAAAAAAGTATAATTTTAAAATTTATATTTTAAAATAATATGACGGTTTGAATATAAATCGTATTTAGCAGTGACTGCAGCAGTAGTCGACAATATTAATGGCTAGGTATTACGATAATGGTAGCAAAACCACTATTATTATCTAATTATGTTCTGGCAGGGATTGAAAATATTATTTGGTATAGCATGTGTCAATAATTCGGAAAATAGGTAGCATGTAACAAATTATACACAGATTGTATTTTAATGATTACTTATTAGATGGATTGTTTTAAAATTTTATTATAAAGTGAATAGGTACTTGTTTCTATCGTCATGTTTTTGACGTTATAGTTATCTAGGTAGTAATGAAGATTTGATTTATTCAAATTATATTCATCATAAAAGGGAAAGTTTACTATATTATCATAATTATATGAACATCGAAATACTTGCTATAATCAATTAACTATCTAATCTTAAATTGTAACACTCAATAGCATGTAGGCACTATATAGTGCGAAGAAGGTACCTTCAGCAGGCACACCTAATACTTATATACATTATAATTAATTTAAATATTTATTTTTCACTCGTGACTACAAGTCATTAGGTAGGTACCTAATCAATCTATTATTATTTTATAAGCCGGTGTATAAAAATTGAATTCTACAACTAACCGAGAAAAAAAATATACTAATTGAGTCCGTACTTTAGAATGGTAAAATATGTCAATTGAGTCCATACATTTTTTTTTATTTTGTATGAGTTTATACTTTATTGTGTATTTCTATAGTTTTGAATGAAACACAAATTGAAAAATACCAACATTGTTGAACACTGAGTTAGTACGTTAACTGAATCTAACCGACGAAATGATACCATATCTAAAGAAAAGAAAATTAAATTACTGAAAAAATACAGCTGTTACGAACAAAACAAATAGGTACCTAGATTAGAATACATAAAAAGTTTTTGCGCATTTCTGATGTAGGTAAAGCGTAACATTTATTTATTTATTATCTTAAGCTACTTGATAACACAACATAATAATATCAGCTACATATGATTTTCTAAATATTTAAAAACCAACATAAAAAAAAAATGAAAATATTTTCAACCGTGCCTACCTAAAACATAGTTTTCTCACAAACAGTCCTAAGATTGTAAAAATGGGGAAGAAAATGTTGTTTTTTTTTCCAAGCCTGACGCTCGGCTAGTTACACACATAAATGTGTAAATACATGGCCTCTATACCAATACAGAAAATTTTACAAAGAATCGATTAGTACCTAAAAAAAAAAAACCCCGGGACTCAATTCGTTCTAAAAAGGTTTTATTGAGAATCGGTTCGTTTTATGAACACAGATACACATCACTTGTGCACTTACGTATTATATTACAGTTAATCGTTTACCAAAGCCATGAAGTCTGCCAGGTAACACAAATCAACCCACGCAATTAGTATGTTATAAATTATATCTAGGTGTTAACATTGGCTCATCGCCGATGAGATGGGAAGTATAATTTTGATGTTACTATGGACAATAGTGTAGTTTCATAATAATTAAAATTAGCATATAATAATTACCGTGTTTAACATTTAAATGTCTATAATTAATCAGTTTATTACACTGTTCAAACACCTCACGTGATAATGTAATATGTATACGTACCTACAACATGGTTTCTTCCGAAGGACAAACTAGGTTCAAAAACAACTGTTTTCGGGATTATCTGGCCTCTTAAGTAAATTTTACTCGAATAAAATTGTTACACTTTTAATTGTTTTAATTCTTAGAGTAAACAATATAATATTAAATTTAACTATTAATAATTAATAATTATTTTTTGTTACGCCTGCATCGAAAGTTCGGTTGAAGCGTTGGAAAGCGACCTTCTTCGGCTGTCCAGCGTGCGGTAAAGTGGAAATCGCCAAAATTGCCGGGCGCGCATATCACGCGTATCCTCTGCACAGCCAGACCCTGCAATATCTATACCATGGTCCTTACAAAACATAAACTTCTGGTTATATCTTAATATATTCATATTATAACCTCCTTGCTTGACGCGTAAACATTTTTATTTCGTGAAATTGTTTTCGTAGAATAATCCAATTTTTGCATACGTCTCCCTGCATAGTGCATTACCTTTGCCGCGATTGCATTTTTTTATTCTTGTTTTGTTTTAATGTATAATAACTATTATTTAATAAACTGAAATCTATACCACGGTCCTTACAAATCATAAACTTTTGGTTACATCTTATATTCATATCATATCCTCGGTGCAGCGTGACGATTAAAATATTTATAACCAGATCGTTTCTTCCATGAAATATTGTTTTCGTAGAATTTCAAACTGGTTGTTGCATTACCCTTGCCGTTTCGATGAACGCTGAGACAAATAATAGTATGTGTGGCTCGTGCAGGAAGGCAATTTCAGTCTTGGGCGAAATGCAGCCCTCGCCAATAGCTCACTTCTCGCCCTTGCCACACAATATACTATTGTGTTCGTATTCTTGATTATGATTAAACCGAAAATGAGAAATTATTCTATTAATTAACGTCAACACTAGTTTCCTGAAAAAGTTTTATAGTTTTTGTAAATATTTTGTTTGCTTAACTTGGAGTCATTACAAAACAATTTTTATCGGTATTAGCACTGTTACTTTTTTTAGTTCAAAATATATTTTAAGCTTTTGGACGTCTTCGAATTTTGTGAATACATTGGTGCCACTTATAGGTACAACACGTCTTAATTTATTATTTTATGGATATGATATATTAACAAACGAATTTCGTTTCAAAAAAAATTATAATAATATTCAGACGTCTCAAAATCATTAACTTATTACATATGTTACAGGTAAATATTTAAATAATTTAAAAAAATTGGTGCAATCATTCATCTCTGGAATTTAAAATATACATACCGTTCAATCCTTAATTATTTTGAAATTATAAATCATTGGAAATGAAAACCAACTCACAATGGTGTAATTTGCGTTTGACGTTCAATAAATAAGATGAGTACCTACCTACCTGCTTATTTATCATCGTTAACAGTTTACTTGTCGTAATGGCTGTGTCATAATTTAACCGTCGAAAATACATTCCATTTATCATTAATATTTACCTACCTACTAAATTGATAAAACCAATATTTGTTTATTTTCAAACTGACAACACATTTAAATATTGTATCTTATAATGTAAAATCAATAGTAGCTAATTATAATTTTTTTATATGGATAACAAAGTTGAGCTTTGTTTGGTAGAAAGTAGTTCATTATTTTTGATTTAAAGGCTTATACATTTATAATAAGTTTTGGTAGTTTAGTTACTTAATTAATTTTATCTATCTGTGAACCATTTTTTCAATAATTAGGTTAAATTTGTTATAAAAAAATTGTATTACCCACTCTTATTAGTTAATTATAAAAATAGTACTTATACATCAAATTAGTTACTAATGAAAGCTTTCTATTCTAAATAACTTATAATAGAAACATTTATAAATACTTAATGTTGACTTATATTTACAGTTGGCCTCCTACAACCTTGACCTTTTAAGGAAATAAGAATTCTGAGTTACTTATATATATTTAGGCCTATACATGACACTTGGCTTGGTGGCCGATATATGTCACTATGTCACATAATACTTATACACCACCACAGACTTCTAATTAT
Organism: Nasonovia ribisnigri; assembly: GCA_027563435.1. Taxonomy (NCBI): domain Eukaryota; kingdom Metazoa; phylum Arthropoda; class Insecta; order Hemiptera; family Aphididae; genus Nasonovia; species Nasonovia ribisnigri. The sequence goes on along the minus strand of JANEHU010001984.1, from coordinate 28,421 downwards.
AATGATATGATATTTTGATCATACAACTAAACATATAAATGATTATATTATATACATTTATTATTTCATAATTGATTACCTAATTAATAATTTTTAATTTATTATATATAAATGATCAATACACATTTATAAAAAATAGGTATCTACGTACTACTTATTAATATAGAAATTGATTTTTTTATTGGTTTTATCTTATAGTTTTATGTAGTTATGAACTATGAACGAAATCGTTAATTTCTATTGTAAATAAATGACTATCAACCAAATAACTAGTGACGCAATACAATATTAATTGTTATCTATAAAATTAAAATATAAACAGTTATAAATTTATTTGATTTTTATTGGTAAGCTATTCTAACTTCTAGATTCTAGCTTACCGAGGATTGTCTATAATAATTTCAAACAAAATATATTTATTGCCCCGGTGAATTCAGTATAAACGTGTTCTACGCTACCTATTTATAACGTGCGTCACACTCGTAAACTAGTTACGGTTTCAATAGTTCGGTATTACGGTTGAGAAAAATATCACGTTTTTTTAAAAATCGTTAACTCGGAATGCCAAAAGCTTGGTGTTAGGAGTAATTAAAAAAATATATCCCTACCCTAGTACCGTGATACTTTTGCGGTGGAGGATCCAACACTATACCTACTCTCCCCCTCGAATGCTATACCACCCGATTGCACAGTATATTGACCACAATAATATTGGTGAAATTGGGAAAATGTTTAATTTTTGTGCACATCATTAAACACTATAAACACTTACGTTGTTATTAATTTCTTTTGGATAGTTTCCGTCACTTATGAGGATTTTTAATGTATTTACTACTGAACACCGAAAAACATTATAATCTATCGAATTTGTAGGTATGTGAAAAACAAACTATAAAATATAAATATATATAACTAACCTATATAATATTATGCGTACAACCAATAATTAAAATACTTCTAGCTGGTAACATTTTAAATACACAGTATCTTCGATGCACACGTAGTACCTATGGTATACATTTCTGAAACATATTACCTTATAATATTCCTTTGAAGCTTTCTAATTTAATTTCCAATTTTATAACAACTTGTTTTTGTGTCACGACCTACGTAGATGAGTAGAGTATATTGTACAATAATAATATGATCCCACATAATATTTTCTGTATCCATTATCCAGCTTAAACTATAAAAGTGAAATCGATCCCAATGTCGGTATGTGGGGTTTACAAATCATAACTTGCAGCACAAATATTTCCGAACGAAAACAATGACTAGTGAATAGGACATGTATAAGATGTATAAACCGGATCTTAGCCAGGACAAATAGATCTGATGACCAATACGCTGTCACACTGAGAAAAGATAAATATTATATCGACGAATATTATGAATGGGTTTAATATGAATATTTTTAATATTTAAGATGCAATTGTCTTAAAACCAAAAATAAATACTACCGATTTCAGAAACTATATTAGATACCAACAATTAAAAAGTAATAAATTGCCAGAACTAATTAATAATTTGTAGTTCGACAATCGTTACAATGATTAGGTAAACTTATGCAAATTAATACTAGGTAGTAAAATTCATACTCGTTTATAAATAAATTAACATTTTTAATAAACATCTGTTTCTTTAAAAACAATGATGATAACATCATAATAATTACAATTAAGACAATAAAAACTTATACAAATATTAAATTGGACTTCAAGTTTATAACATAATGTATTCAGAATGAATATGGTGTAATAGAAAGACCTTATAAATGAAATAACTTTTGTTCTAATAAATATATAAACATATTTTTTTAAATGTTCAATATAGACGCTCGCGTCACAAGTACAGTATACATTTTTTTGTTTTTTTAATACTGATTATAAAAAAAATCCAAATAGCTCGTTTGTAATTAACATTTTCGGACAAATTTTTATGGTAAAAGGCTCATTTAAGTCAAATACCAAGTTTATGTCTTACAATTTTTTTTTAAATTTTGTTTTTGGAGTAAAACAATATTTCAAATGTAATAACTTTTTTAAAATATTTTTTTTGGGAATTTCCTGGCATAAATATATTTCTTAAATTATTTACTACCCATGTAACTTTCATAATTTTTCTCATACATTAACTAATATGAATTTTTATTTTTATTTGTCAGGTCTTTCTGTTACACCCTGTGCATATTATTAATTAATTCAAAAACACAATTAAATCATGTATTCAAGTTACAGCCACAATATAACTCTGATAATCCATCCTAGAATTTGGCAGTATCCTTTGGTTCTTGCTTCCAGGTATGTCTCTACAAAGTTGGAAAGAGTCTAAAAGAAATTTATACGAGTTGCGGGTGATAGGCTACAGTTTGTGATAACAATTATGAATTGAATAATTTATAAACATAAAAAATGAACATACTTCACACGTTAAAGGTACTTCACATTTTTATTAGGCCATTTGAATGTCTTTGTGTGAATAATGTTATTAATTATTATTCAAAACAAACAATAGTGTTGTTATCCCAGTTATCGTTAATTTGTCTAAAAAGTCAGTACACAGGAAGTAGGTACCAACTATGAGCAATTTTCTCACTGTACATTTGTCATAGTCGAAAAAGTAAGATCTTCACTAATGGCTATTAATGTTTTGATTAATTAAATGTTGGTAGGTTAGATACGTAAAATATTAAAATGACATTCATTAAAAAGATTAAAAAAAAATATTAAGTTTATAATATGTAGCGAAAGTATATTATCAATCTGATTCAAATAGGTAATATGTTATAAACCAGCGTTTCTCAACCTTTTCAACGTCATGACCACCAAAAAAGCTGAAAAATTAAATCAGTCACCCCCTCCTCTTCCTTTGTAATAAAAAAACTTTTGAATATAAACCAAATTTCTAATATCACATAATTTATACATTTTTTCTTTGTTATTCATAGTTAATAGTGTATTTCGTCCCTATTCATGCAAAGCACCCTAAGTCCATAAACATGATTTTTGAGAGCCGGCATTGGCAATTTTTTCAAACTTTAAATGTACCAGATGTAACTAAATTTTGTTTTTGCTTGTTTTAGTTGATTTTCTTTTAAGCAAAGTAGTTATTTATGAATGATTGTAAATAATATGATACTGCAGTGAAAGAATTACTTGTTATAGTTAAAACACAAATTATGAAGTCAGACTTAGTGACTTTTGCATAGTTTACTAGCTAGGACTTCGTGAGTTTTGCATGTATGTAATTGGTGTCCTGGCACAACCTAAATTTATCAAAAACAATTCAATTCCATACAATTAGTACTATTAAAATAATTTTTTTTTTTATGTAAGTAAAAGCTTGTTTTTCTACATCAGCATTTAATTAATCCTGACCGATGCGACCCCCAGGTTGAGAAGCCCTGTTGTAGAATATAGTAGGAATATAAACATTATATTATCTATGCGTAATTATAATTAATTTAAGTTATTTCATAAAATATAATAACATGTTTTTAGACCATATTATATATAATAGTTTTTTTTAAAAAAAGATTGTAATATACGATAAGTGATAATTTTATGTCTTTAGCCTAACTGTCTTTATTTTGAAAATATAAACTCTAATTAAATAATACACTTTAAATATCCTACAGATTTAAGATAATATTAAAATTTACATAATATAATATATGACTGAGAGCTGTCAAATATATACGAGCAAACCTCAGAAATGTCATGCTTAAGTTTTTTGTTATACCTCCTAGTTTTCTGATTTTTTAATTATTCGTTCAAATAAAAAAAAGGTGGTCAAGTGGATGTCGCTCCGCTTTACAGTAGGTTACAAGTAGGTCACTGTATATTGTATAATGGATGTCTTTAAATTTGAATTCAATGATATAATATTATCATTGTATACGAAAAACGATTCTGAGCAGAGACGGTATGTCAGTCTAAGATATTTTAAATTATATTGATATTGTTATTATACTAGTAAGATGAATTAATATTATTCATATTATCGCATCTATATTTTTCTATGGTAATATTAAACTGTAGATTGTATGGATAGCCCATATTTTGATTTTTCAGTTTCAAATTAATATATCCACGAATAATATTTTTAAATTACAATAAAATAACCAAAATCGTTAATATTGATTTTAATATTCAAGTTTGAACTTAAAATGTCTGTAAAAAATAACTGTGTTTATATATTTTTTAGATTTTTTGATTACAGTATGTACTATTTATTAGAATCTTTGTTTTAAATTTTCAATCTTTAGTTATAAAAACTGACCATTTTATAATTGTTTAATTACAATAGTTAATAATTTTCGAGATTTTTGATGAATTTTGTCAAAATTCGAACTTTAAATGCTTATAAAAAAAATGTGTGCATATGTATTTTTAATATTATTCAATTGCTATTGTAACAATATATCAGGAGCCTTGTATTACATTTTCATTATATTTGGCCCAACAAATGAAAATTTATTGGTATTTATATAAAAAAAAAAAAACTAAAAAAATTGAAAATTGATATGGTCCGTAAAAATTTCAAAAAGAGTCAAAATATATTCAAAATTAGATGGTGTGTAGAAAATACTGATATACACATTCAGTGAAATTGTCATGCATCTCCAGTTATTCATTTTTGAATTGCAGCAAAATAGAAAATCGCTACATGAAAAATCGAGTGAATATCCAATGTTGTAAAAGTACGAACTTCAAACGCTCATAAAAATTTAATTTGACTTGGTATTAGATATTTTTTTTTTTGATAAACTTAGGCAAACTTATAAGAAAATATGTGTTACATTTTCAAATCTTAGATTTAAAAAGAAAATTTTTTATGAATTTCTAACTCAAAATAAATTGCACATTTTCGTCATTTTAACGTATTTTGTCAAAATTTGAACTTTGATTACGTATAAAAAAAAATTGTGACTACGGATTTTTAATATTTTTCATCTGCCTTTGAAACTATATATTAGAAGCCTACAGTTGAATTTTCAAGATTTTTTACCCAACAAATAAAATTTTATTGACATTTATAGAAAAAAAATTGGAAACTGAAAATGTTCGTTAACAGCTCAAAATAAGTCAGAATATTTTGGAAATGCTAGGATGTGTAGAAAATACTTATATAAACATTCAGCCAAAATGTCATGTATCTACGGTCATTTCTTTTAGAGTTATACCAAAAACCAAAATCCCGTTTTTCCCTTAATTTTTCATTTGTTTTTCACGGCACTTTTGAAAACTACTAGTAAGTTTTAACTTTTGACCCCCCAAAGTACCAAATAGATTCGCTTTCCTATCAGGAATGGTACTATTGAAGAAAATTGAAGCATTTTTACTGTCCTAAAAGGTGATGACAGACACAAAAAAAAAATAAAAAAACACACATCATTACAAAATCAATACATTCATCGCTCCGCTCAGAATCTAAAATGATGTGTAAATCCACAATGATTTTCTATTGTCCGTATGCATATAGGTTTAACATGTCTTATGTGAAACTATATATATAAATTGATTATGAATACTGTGATATTATGAATGTTTGAAGTTGAGTATTGAAAAATGTTGTCAAAATCAGTATGCAAATTATTGTGTACCTTTTTAATATTATTCAAAAAAAAATTAAAAATAAAAAATAAAAAAACACACATCATTATAAAATCAATACATTCATCGCTCCGCTCAGAATCTAAAAATATACAAATACGCTAAATCACTAGGTAACTAGGTGATCCATTTAGTATTCTACATTTATTTTTAATGAGCATTTCAGATACTCATATTTTAAACTACCTAGTTATTTAATATTTTAACTTATCTAAGAGTAGGAAATGCATGACATCGTTCTCCAGTCTCCAATTTGGACATTTGTCCACACCTTTCTTTACATTTTCATAAAATGCCTCTCTGCACACTTCACAACAACCCTAAGCTTTGCCATATTGTTATAGGTGCAAATAGAGATTGATAATGGGAGGGTGGGATTGAAGCCGTAATATAATTATATTGAATAATCATGAAAAAAATTTCGGAAATGTTTGGAGGCTTAGCCACTAAAACTCTCTCCCCTATGCACATTACCACAACGCGCCCACCCATAACATTTCTTTAAAATCCTTTTAAAATATATTGCATCTCGTCAAAAAAATATAATATTCCCCATATTATCATTCTTTAACAACTATACCGGCTACATAATTTAAACTTTCCAAATTAATTTAAATCTTTTAAAAAAATATGATATTTGTCCAAACGAATAAATTGTACAAGCATGCTGTAGTGGAGGGTACACGTGGGTGCACGGCGTGTACCCTTAACGAAAATCGTGGTACGCAGGTTAGGCGTAAGCCCCTACGTTGTTTTTTAAAATGATTAAGGCGTGTACCCATAACTTTTTAGGGCCACATCTCTGATATCCAGTTTATAAACTCACCTGTATCACTATGTATCAGTATCCATGCCCCATATTATGTGCCAACTTCTTGTTGAAAGCGATTCGTTAGGTGATTGGTTTGAAAATTTAAACAGCAACTACTTGTATATATTTATATAAAATAAATAAATATATATATTTATATATAATAATAATAAACGATAACCGAACACATCGCCATTGCATGTCGTATTATAGTTTTCACTGCAAACATAATATTTTAATGCAAATGAGCATTCATAACTTCCACATTCCCCGATAAGTAGACACCAATATAGGTACTCGGAAATCGTTATATGCCGTAATAATAGGATGTCTGGCAACGGAACTACTGGTAATACATTATAATACTGGCCTACCTACTTAATGTGACAACGGACAGGTTTATGTATAAAAGTATTCCGATTCCAATGGGCGTTGTTTTTCGTTTAATACGCATTATTACATTCGTAGGTACATATACTTATATTTGGTGTATATATAATTAATATAAATGATTTAATTTAAATAATAATATCTATGATTAGCATTAACTCAATATTAGGTAGCTAGGTACCTTAAAGTATAATAATTTAAGAACGTTTACCTATATAATTTCCGATACGTATAATTTGAAAATCGTTGATGATACTTGTTTTTAGCTGTCTTATTTGAGTTTGGAATATTGACAAAATTATTTTTTACTGGACTAGTTCATTTTTCATGATATGGGTTAGTTGATTTTGTTTAAACATAATGTATGACGTAAAGTATAATATGAACGTTGGGATTATGCTTCTATACTTAACTTAGACATATACCTTTTTATTTTCTGTACATTATTTAAAAATACTACTATATTATACTATAATTTTCAAAATATGAAGACTATTTTAAAGCTATTTATAAGCATTTAACATCTTTAAAAAAACAATTTTTATAAACATCCTAAATTAAAACGTTGATAAAATGTACGGTCAACTTAAAATTATTTAAAAGTTAAAAATGTATAAAATGTTCAGTTTCAATAACTTAGGGTAGAAAATGAAATATAAAGTTCATCATAAGTTGTTCTTATACCTACCAATCTAAAAACATTTAAAATACATAAGTAGGTAATTTTTTTTTACAAATATATACATTTTTTTTAACATTTAAAGTAACTATATATTGTAGTGTATTCTAAAAAATTCGTATACGCTCTATATAATAAAAATTGTCCACAAAGGGGTCTTAAAAACTCATTTATTAAACCAGAAAATTGAATTAAAAGGAATTAATATGTGTGCACAAATAATCCAAAACTTAATTAAAAATATTATTTGAAATTTGCATTCGATAATACATAGTTGCTTTTAAAAGTATAAAAATTAATACATACATCCTTATATCGCTTGTCAATGTGCTCAAGAATCATCAACACAAAGTTTTCTAAATTTATTTCACTTTTTCTATTTTTATTGTACTTGTTTATTATTATTATTATGATCATTCTTACTCATACGTGATTCTATACGCTCAACTTATGGTTATATGTCTGAGGAAAGAAGGACGCGACCATGTTTTGTAAAATACCCGATTTGTCATCAATTACTAGGTATAACATTACATTTGACACGACTTGACAACGAATCTAATAATGTTATTCGTTGATTCAACTGGAATGGTAATTTCCATATTTTGATTTTATGGACTAATGCAGGGATTGGGTATTAAATCCTACGGTGGCCCAGATGATTTGAAAAAAAAATTTCGAGGGCCAGAAAAAACTTAAATAATAGTTAATAATTAAAATATATTTATTTTTGTGTTAACATGCAGTTTATATGCTGTTTAAATCAAATTATTTAAAATAATAGGTATAATATTAGTCAGCATTTTAAAATTTGGTACCTATACTCTTGGAGAACAAGAGTGACTACGCAGAGTGTTTTCAAGGTGGAGAATGGAGATTAAGATGTTAATCTTCAACGATATTTATTCTATAAAAACGTTATTTTGGAGAACGAAGTTTCACATATTATTATGTATATGTGGATCCAAAATACATCCAAATATATCATAAAATTAAATCAAATATCTATTATGTGCGGAAAGCCAGCATAAAAAAATTAATATTTTGGGCGGTTCAGTAACTCCCACTCTGCGGGCCGCCTATTGCCGGCCACTGGACTAGGCACTGTGCGCATGGTAAATATTTATTATTGTGTATGTGCAAAAAGAATAGAAGCGTTTTATGTAATAGCAATATAAGAATATATATTGCATCTATTGCATACTCATAAAACGTCTACTAAAGTTATTGTGTATCGTAAAATATTATATGGCTTAATATTTATTTTTATTATATCATGTAGGTATGTAATAGGTAGATTATACAGGAAATATTATAATATATATTTTGTTTTTACAGTTCATAGCTTAACGATACAAAGTCAACATAATATGATGCCTACAAAAATACGTAATTATCATGTACAGTTATTCTTTTTCCTACATCGGTTTTATTTTTTTTTATATTTATGTAGGTATATCAAGTTTTAAAATTTTTATCTCATTAAATGGATATTTCAAACAGTGATTTGGATGTTTGGACACAGAGTTTCAAACTATACGTAGATATACTATAGTATACTCGTGTATCAACCATCATAGGTACTCGTTTAGGTACACTTAACTAAACAATTTCATTTATTATTGTTAAACTTTTTAAATTTAAATATGCGTTGGTAGAATTATATTATAGATAAAATACTATAGATTGCTTTATAGCAACCATTTCAAATCAATACATTTCAACACATTTCCTATCTCATTTATAATGCAATGTGTTAGTCTCTGATTTTATATACCCTAATTTAAAGTTGGATTAACTGCAGTTGAAAACGAATAGTTAAGCAATAAAATAGTAAGAGAAAGTTGAAATATGCTACATAAAATTCGATTATCATCTTAAATTACTTGCTTTCCATAAAATGTGAAACAATTTGCCTAGGTAGGTACCTAAAACGTAAAAAAATCTGAATCTGCAAGATAATAAATGTTATTATAAGTATTTTTTTTAAAAAATTAGACACTTTCTACTGGGACGAATATAAGATTAACCACCTACAGCCGTATAATAGGCGTATGTCAACGTGTCTTTCGTTTTACATACCTATTATAAACGTCATTCCATTATTTGTGATCAAATGGGTTCTCAATGTACATGTACATTTTTTTTATGGTTTTCCCGTCACGACGGTTTAGTCAAGTAGTCTTAACTATTATTATAGAGTATACACTACCTATAGACATTAGGCACCACTGAATAATAATTCTTGTTAGAGTCACACGATCTTTGTACACTCCATCTACGATCACGACAACCTTGTACCTATATCAATAGTTTTATCAAAGTGAAAGTTTAAGGGTACCTATACCTGCTGAAACTGACATTTTAAAATATTTTCAGTTATCTACGGTCGGTAAATCAAAATTTTAGATTAGAAAAATAAATGACAAATGGGTTGGATCCATTCAAATGATTTCGAATAGATCTCTGCAGTTTTCCCCAAAAATATAAAAGAATTCTTTAACACCTGTAGCCATTTATAAGATAATATTGGATACACCGGCCAAGGATATTATAACTGACTAGTGTTAAACGATTTAATTCAACCTATACCTAGCTATTACTTATATCCTGTACCAGAATTTGTACCCTTATTTGACATTTTTACCTTCGATAATTCCATATTATTTAAAAAATGAAATAACAATAATAATAATTATGCCATCCGATATCAATGGTCTAGCCGGTAACCAAACCCAGCTCAACAACAAATGTATTTTCTAATCGTCCAATATTAAACGAATTCAAGTTCACATGTTTTATTTGATATAGGTAGCTATATTATAATATTATATCAACGTGCGTCTATTTTATTCTGAATAACCATTAACCACTTATCAAATTTAAACGTAACTGCAGTCAGTGACTGCGTAGATGTTTTGAACGGGCTGTGTAAATATTATTTTATTATATTCGTACTGTGTACATTGGTTATAAAAACACCGGTTTTCGGTCAGTACTGTTATTTTATTACTACTTAAACACGTCGGTCCCAAAAATCCGGCCCTGGAAAATTGTGTATGGTCTTAATGATAAAAAATAGTAACTGTTATTGCACTTGCTTTGGAGCAACGGAACTGGTGTTACGACCTATTTACCGTGTTTTAAAGACACATATTATTTGTATACACATTATTATAAGTTTGTGAATAATATTTATTTTGTTTGCTCTATCTCGTAGGTACGTTATATGGGTTTATTTATTGTTATTACAATTTAAAGCATACCTATGTATTTTTTAAACTCGTATAGCATCATTAATGTAATTGCTTTATGCTGAACCAATTAATAATAATATACAATAATATTATGTATGCCACTATAACGATATAACGCTGTGGTTGTTAGTACCTATGACGTGGTTACAGTAAATGATAATGTCGATGCGAAGTTTTTTGTTGTGTCGTGTAAAAAATAGACTAACATCTATTTTGTATATTTTTTTCCATATATTTCCTGATATATCAACGTCAACCCGCAGTAGTCTTGTGTGGCTAATGCATAATTCATTTTCCTAAAATAATCTCTAAGACTAACTTATAAGTTATAAGTTATAACCTTTATTTTTCATTCATATAGTAATTTGTCCGAAAAAAAAAATTTCCATAAACAAATATTATAGTGTATGTATCTACTATCTACTTACCTAGATTGCTGTAATATTATTAACATACACGTGAGTAAAATATTATTTTATGTTCGTTTAAAATATCGTTCTTGTATAGGCGTATAGTATACTAGCTAACGCCGGGCATTTCGTTGCCCTTTAAAAATTCCAATTCTAAATAGGTATGTGACAAATTTTTTTCAATTCGTTATTTAATATTCGGTGTTAATGTAAATTGAAGTTCAAGACTTAAAAATTGTCTACTATTTCTATTAAAATCTGTAACCAATGATAAAAATTATTTATAAATAAAAAAAAAATTTCGATTTCCATCAACCATCAAGAATCTCTAAATATTTGTGGAAGCCATTGGCGCAACTATAGGAGTGTTCAAAAGGGTCTTTAGCAGCTCCAAGTTCTAATGTAGCACCCATCGTTTTTTTTAAGTCTACGTATAACTATTTTTACTTTAATAAAATACATCATTTTGTGTTTTTAAATTATAAAATATTTACCGAAAAAAAATGTACACAATTATGGTCATAACTATGACTTCAGTCATTCTATTCATTCGTTATAAATTATTACTTACCTAGTCATATGTATAGACGATATGAGCATTAATACACCCATTACGGACAAGTGGATTGTTTACGAACAATTTTTAGCATCAAAAGCATTATATAGATGTAGGTACCTACAATATGGTGGAATTATATTAATTTTTATTGGTAAACCTTCATGTGTTTTATATTATCTTTCAAATCTTAATATATTATTATTTATCAATAAAATGGGTACTAAAGGTAAGGTATATCATATTTTGTTTTTATCATCAATATCAAATGTGTTAAGCAATTTTCAACCGATTGTTGTAGATTCATAGCATATAAGATTATGCAATTTTTCTTGTAGTGGGTATGAGGGGCAAAGCCACGCGTGGCTCTGTGAGGCATTTACAATAAATTATAGCACCACACGTTTTAGAGGTCTATAGTGGCGCCGACGGTGCAAGTACCACTTTAAAATGTTCAATGAGAATAATTTTGGAAAATTCTTAGTACACACTTACATAGCGGTACGAAGGTACCGGGAAAATTTCAAGTCTCATTGTTCAGACTGTACCTACGTTGATCAGTCAGTGAGTCAGTCAGGACACGTTCGATTATATTATATTATAGCCATAGGGGGCCCTTGTGACTATAGCTTGTAATTATGCGAGCAGTATATTATCACGCCTTATCGGTTAATATGCGAACCCAGCGAGGTGCGTACGTAAGTGTAGAACTGTTTAACTCTAAAGTTTCCAAGTTATACCAAGTCTGTTCATTCTTACTAAATTCAACCTATGGCGGATAGGATACAATGTGCCATCGCTTGTTGGTTGGTTTCTTATATAGGTGTATAAATATAACTCGACTTTGTCCGGGAAAAAATTATCGATCAATACAAAATACGGCGTAATATTTAGATATATCTCGGTTTTGGTATACCTCAGTTCAGATTTTAGAAGTCTTGGTATAGTTTCAAATGTGTATTAAACTACTCTCTAAACTTTTCTGGTAACTCTGAGAACAATCTCTGAAATTTTCGTCAAAATCAGTAGCGTGGTTTTTGAGTCTAATCAGGCAATAGATCATATTAATTGTTTTAAGATATATTTTATTTATGATCGTGACAAATTGATGCATTTTTTTAACTCATCTGCCCGAGTAACCAATGGCAGCCATTTATGTAAAAAAAAAATATACTAATTTCTACTATTAAAATTTACCATCATAAACTGTAAGTGTAACCAATGGTAATTATATTTACAAACGAAAAAAAATTTCATATTTCCTACGTGAATCACAAAATCCTTGTTTGTGCACCTCTTTTAAATGCAAATTTGGAAAATGATTTCTTGTTGCATACATCTAGATTTTAGATCATTAGATAAACCACTATTCCAAATTTCAAGTAGGTACGTACGTTTTGTAGTTTTTTAGGTGTACCTAACGATAAGTGAATACGTGAGTGGTATATTTGGCTTTTATATTATATATATATTAATGTAATGAGAACACAATAAATTATAAATTATTGTTATTATTATTAACTGTAAAAAAAAAAGAAAAGAAAAATACGTCAAAATAATATTATACATTGAATTAACAGATGGTTCAAAAATATCCTATAAATCTTAAGCGTTCAGGATAATTTTAAACTTGAAACATTGAAAAAAAATTATTTTTTTAACCTTGGTACTTGAAAAGGCGGAACTAGTGCACAGTACCTACCATATGCACACGAATCACGTGATACACACTATTAACTTAAAACGTTTATAAGTCACTATCCAATGGGGTCAAAAATGGTACATACATTTAACAAAATAAACGGGTAGTTCTGTTGCACCTACCTAACTATTATACTGTTACACCAATACGGTATTACATAACTATAAGAGTTTGAATGTCTCGACAATTGAACTAAATTATGTTGTAATTAAACCATTTATATATTCAGAGACAAACGGTGGTTGTGAAGTTGGTCTTACTGATAAATGTACCACCCGTTATCGGAATACCTATACGAATTCCGAATTAATTTGGTGTATCGTGGGCCACTAGGACCTTTTAGATTACCTACCAATTATTATTAGTAATAATTTATTGCCTATTCGATTTCAGATTTGTTCAATTGTATGGATACTAACTGTTGAAGCTCCGAAAACTGTTGCAGAAATTTGAAAAAATTTGTGATCGATGTCTTCTTGTGTAGTTTAGTTTATTTCGTCTTTGGGGCACACATTAAAAAAAATCAATGGAACAGATTCCTGTATTTTCGTACCGGTTTTGACCAAATTTTCAAGTCTGAACATCGTGAAAACCTTCGGATAACGGTAACTTAAAACGTCTTTGGTCGCTATAACGAAAAAAATCGTAAAATTTTATTTCCCAAGTGTCGAATAGCCGTCGCCTTTAATTGTTATATTGGAGGGGTACGGTAACAGCTATGTTATATCAAAACTTGTTTCAACTTAAATTTATTTCCTACGAAAATTGAATTAATAATCTCTTAGTGGTTCAACTCAAATGCGTAGGTAGGTGGTATAGGTAATAGGAACACAAAAAAAAAACGTTATTTAATTTAATTTCATAATAAAAATGTACAACTTTTTATTTTCTATTCAAAAACCAGTACCCACAACAACATTCGTGAATAGAACTCACTCATTTTTGTAGATAACTATATGTTAGTTCATATTACGCGTGAATGACGAATGTGTTCAACATATAGCTTACAAATAGGTATAGGTATGTTGTACTCCAATAAAAAAAAATATTTTCTTTAACTTTTCCACATACGAATAAAATGACACCATTCATCATAAGTCATTATATTATGATGTACACGTTTTATGGTTTCAACAATTAACGTAAAAAAATGTTAATGTATTTAAGGTAGTCGTGACTCGTGGGCATACATATTAATACGCATTCAATAACTAAATCTTCGCAATGATATTAAGCTATTCGTTATAATGCAAAATCGTAAGAGTACCAAATTTAACATTTTTAATAAGTATTTATTGAATTTCACAGCATCTGGTGTACTAATGTCAGTGTGGGTTAAATTTGATTATATGAATGCAGTACGCACACGATATTTAAATTATTTAAAATTAATACTTACCCAAACACTACTGGTGGTGTAAAAATATTGAAGTTTTAAAAAATTAGTGAACGTCTTGTACATATAATATCTTATCATTAGTAAAAGGGTTAAATTAGGTTTAGATAACACATCGATAGGTGAATCATCCATAAACGATTAACTAACAATATAATTAAAATATCTTATTTATTCAGTGACTTAAAGCCACATATTATGTATTGTTATACTTTGTTACCACCTATCATTTATTCGTTTGAATAAATTATTATTATTATTATTATTATTATCAGTAAATCTTGTGCGATTTAAGATTTTGGTCATGATTAATAAGATTATATCGACCGTTATACCATTCATGAATCGGTTTTTATCATTTATATTTATTAACTAATAATTTATCTTAAAACATCGACGTCTTACATCCAGCCTGCGTTAAATTTCATATTTGAGGTACTTATTAAAAAATGTTACTTATTTTTAGTTCCTATAAGATTTTAATCGTATACTAATTAATCCATGTTTTACTATAAATATAGTCAAAAATGGTCTATAACATGTAGGTACCTACAAATTATTTATTACTATATAATATGTTATATTATATATAATTATTGCCCCGCAAGAAAACAATAAAATTATGATTATTACAGTTAAATTTAAATTTGCAATGGATTTTCCTTTCCGTTATATTGTTGTATAAGTCAAATAAATTGTCTACAACTAGGTACCTATATAGTACAATTTATATATAAAATAATACACACAAAATGTTTATCGCGGCTCATTGAAGCACCCATATACTCGAAAACTACCACAATACTTACCGGCTACAATGTAAACCCATAAGATATAACCACAACGTGAATATTGCAGTATCTATACTCTGTTCAAGTTAAAGAACGTAGTCGGCGGCTGACTTGTGCGCAGCAGCTTGGAAATAGTATAAGGCCGGTACACAGATAAATGACTGCAGGGTGGTATGACAAACAGGTGTTGCTTGACTGCGGTCTGACGAAAACTGTACGCCACAGACTACGTTTCTTAACTCGAACAGAGTATAATTTGTAATGTAATTCTTGTAAATCTTCATTACGGCTCGATCGCGATAAAAAAAAAACTAGACAATAATGAATAAAAAATTAATTTCACTCACACACTAAGCCGCTCAAAATCAAGATTCTCGGGTGGGAAAATTGTCTGTCTAAACGCACGCCATCGTAGCCCTACCTACTGTATAAATTACCGTAAGTCTAGAACGCCAACTGTCAAACATTAAATATCTATAAATTAAAATATTTGATTAGCTGGGAATTATGTATTTAAGATGTAATCAAAATACCTAAAACTATCACGTTCAATATAGTTTTCAATATATATAGTACCTATATATACGCTTAAGACGCAATACTGGTGAAATCAAAATCAAACTAAACACTTAAATAATAGCATAGGTAATAGGTATATAATAATATAATAATATAAACCTTTTCGATTATAATTTTTAACACGGATGTATATCTTTAAAGGTATCTTACTAATTAAAATATAATCGTTGTTGAGACTTGAAAAATAAATAAATTTTAATTGTTTGTATTGTGTAAGTATTTTTAATATTATAATCATGCTAGTTTTTGAACGGACAATAATATACCTATAGTCAATATTATCTTCAAAAATTATTCATACATCGCTAATTAATTATTAATTATCACTGCTTTTTTAATAATCTCAAAACACGATTACTCGATAAGTTATTTTCTTAGAAAATAACTTTCTATTTGACCATTAAATATATGACTACCTAGTGCGTAGACAACGTAATTCAAAACAAAATAAATTGATGTTTACAATATCGTTTAAAGATGTATCACTATATTTTATAACATAATACAGCTATAAACACTGTCTTTGCGAGTTCAATATGCAGAAATTCTCATGTAACATACGTACCTATATAGGTATAGGTACATGGCATAATCAATAATATTATTGTAATTTGTAGGTAATATGTAAATATGTTCGTCACGATTTGGCCAACATTAGATAGTGAAAACCGAGAGAAAATACGTTAATAACAAATATCCATTTGGTTTTTTTAATAATATTAAAACCGTTAATTTATACATTCGATTAGATAATCACTGTATTTGTCTGGCAGAAAAAAAAATAGCTCATTAAATTGGCCATACACTTGACTTTGACTTTAGAACTAGACGGACACGTTATTGGTAAGGTCATGATCGCCGCATAATAATACTCATGACCGATATTCTTTCATAAAACCAATTACATATACCTAGCAGCTACCACAAAAATGTGATGCGTATCAGCTATAATATATTATAGGCAGTAGATATACTACCTAATTAGCTGTTTACCTTTTTTTTTTTCAGTTTTTAACCGACAACGCCGCGGGAACTGCTTTCGCAATACTTCCGCGGCGCCGTCATCGTGAACTGTATGTATACCTAACCTAACCCAACCAAACCTTTCTTAAGACCATTGATTAATTTACAATTTTTAATAAGTATGGCGTCATAGAACCGACATACTGTGATAAACATATTAATATGTCAGCCACAAATCACAATTCTGAGCTAATAAGTATTTAAAATACTTCTCAAATACATACTAAAAAAAAAAAAAAATTTAATACTTGTCTCTTACAGAGATACTTAATGAAAATCTATTTAAAAACATCGATATTAGGTAGTAAATTTGATATTAAATTTGATATTTTTATGTCAGTAAGAAATGTATTGTCAAAAAACGCAACCCACAGAAAAATATTATTTAAAAAAATGACTTATGTATAATACATTTATTTTCAAACTTTTTCGTTAGGTTTGATGGTTCCAATTTAGAATTATTATTCAGTATTTAAACACACATTTTTGACTATTGTTTATTACAGTTTATAATACCAATAATTAAAAGAACAAATAAAATTACACATTTAAATAGTGTTTTAAGTACCCAAAAAATATTTATAATTATTTTTATTAAAATAGCTATATTAATTGTTTTTAAGGACTGGCGTTTCTGAAAATTGTGAGTATGGATTAGTTTTTTAAAGGAACTGGGTAATGAATTTTTCGTTTTTATTTAAAACAATTGTATTCAATTTTAATATTTTCCTTCCTTTTTTTAACTGACTTAGATCTTGAAATTAATTCACATAAATTTACAAAATATACGTTAAAACGTTGGTAAAATCTCTGTTATTGTCACAAATTGCTAAAATACAAATACAGGAAACTTGTCATACGAAATAAATTATATGGCTAGTGAACAATTTAATGTGAATCTCAGCGTGGAGTGGTTTGGATGTGTTTCAAAAATTGTTTTTAATACTGACGCGTCGGAAATAAATAAATAATCGCCCTACAATATAAAAAAATAATAATAATACTAACTCAAATTAACTGTTAATATTAACGTAATATCATGTAATAACTGGTTGTATTTATACATAAGAATTTTGATAAAATATGACAACATTGCGACAGAGATCGCTGGTAAAAAAAAAAAAAATGGTGACACGTCAAAATGTCCTGGTTAAAATATCCACGACAAATTATTGCAAAACCAAAATATACCCGGAAAAATATTCCGTGACGAAATATCCCACGTAATTATTTATTTAAATCTTTAACCTTCATTATAAAAGTTGTGATTAGAAGTAAACAATAATCGATCTTTATTCAAAGTGATTGTGCGTTAGGTATTCGTTATTTTGTTAATTTTATCATATTTCGTTTTATTCGTATAACATCGTGTATCGTGAGCTAACCGTCTCAACTAAAATGTATTAACAATTTTTTTAATTTTTATTCAAAAACGCTACAATTTCTTCACAGCCAAAAAAGCAATACATTATTAGTACTTGAAGGATATGTATTCAGTGAAAGAACACCGAAAGAATGAAAAAAAAAATCATTTGCATCTAGTATAAAAGTAAAAATTGTTCGACTAGATATTACACAACCATAAACGACTTATCGAGTTTGTTTACTATTATAAATTATAATAAATTAATTGTCACCACAAATCTACAAAAATATATAAAAACAGCTTTTTTTATTGCTATTTTAAATTTAAATTTGGATGAATTAGATATTTTAACGAAGAATAACGATCTCAGTTATTTTGTTGTAACTTAAAAATATTATTATAAGCTGATTGACTGACTGTCTCCGCTCAGAATCGTTTAACGTATATAATGATATTACATCATTGAATTATAATTTAACACTATCCATTACAGCGACCCATTTATAACTTACTGTACAACAGATCGGTATCCACCTTTTTATATATTTTATATTTTATCTATTAAAAGGTATATTAACAAAAATCATTATTCAATATCATGTGGATTGTGCGAAAATAAGTAACGTTGGTATTGACGTAATACTAAATAAGATGAGATAAGTAGGTAATAATTTTTGATATCGCTATAAACTTTTGAAGGATAATAAATTAAAAACACTCCTTGATAAAAGATGATATCATGAACACGCTCTTGTAAATTTAGAATCAAAGTAGGTAAAGAACGAATTAAAAAAGACAGTGACTTAACTCAGACAACAAGAAATATTAATAGTGAGGCACTTTCTCAATTATCCATGCCAATTTTAGTTATAGCTGGTACTTTCAATCACTGCGCTTAGTTTGACAATTCAACATTTTCGAAATCAAAATAATATAATTCCACCCGACCACGTGACTTTTAATTTTGTACTAACAGGTATCTAATAAAAACACACAATTATCTTTTTTTACAGTATGATGGTAGTAAAATTTATGAAAACTACGACATTAATAACAGAATATTGATATTTACAACAAATAAAAATTTAAATATACGGAACGACTCCAACATAATAATATTATTAAGCATGGGCATAAACGAGTTAAAAAGTTAAAGTTAATTTAATTTAAATTTTTTTAATTTAATTTTCATCAACTTAATTTTTAATTTTAACTGATTTTTATTGATATAAGCTTAATAAATAACGAGTTACTTTTAATCAAACCAAATTACTCTAATTCATAAATAATTAAATAAAAAATATAATACAATTATTATTATTGGTAATGCATACTGCATACACATTTACTTTTTATTATTTTAAACCACTATACTAACCTAACCTGGCTATATAAATGTTTTTTAAAAACAAAAATAACTTAATTCAATAAGTCAATTATAAGATTCCATATAACTTTTAACTTAAATGAGTCAAAAATAAAACTAGGAAAATCATTAACTTTTAACTTTTTTAAATGTTTTCTATAAACTTATCTTAACTCAATTAATAATTATCATTAACATGCCCAGGCTTGAACATTATATGGTTTGCTGATGGAACATTTAAATATCTACCTAACATACTTAATCAACTTTATACTACCTACTGTATATCCAATTATAAATAATTTTTATTCCGTAATAAAAATTAAAAAGTTATTCTGAAGTAAAAGTACTAAATCAAATTAATTAGTGAAATAAAGTTTACAACTAAAGTTTATAGAGATGGCTTAGGCTCATTCCTACTTGCTTAACTTTCTGTTAAATTTTTATTGGAAAATTAAAAATTTTGTAATATTTTAAACAAAATTTTACAAAGGCACAATGTAATTAATATTATGTATTAAACAATATCATACATAAAATATTCAATGTAGTTGATGACCATTAATATTTATAATATGCATGTTGCTGTTGGTATCTATTACATTATTATATTATACATATTATTAGTATATTATCAGAAAAGTAGGTAATCACTAATCGGAATACTCTAACTAGGTAGTTATTTTGTATTTTGTAGTGCCTAATACTCTGTTCATTATATCTCGTATACTGTAGATAACATTTGTATTTCTTAAATCTACAATAGGTGCACATTGTTTTTTTTACTGAATAGTCACACAGTGATTAAATGCATGTCTTGTCTCATTTCATACGTTATTTTGTTTCAACCGGGCAATGTGTTTGGACAACATAGAGTCCCAATTAGTTTGGATTTATGAGTATCTATCTACTGTACTAATTTTATACAATAGTATATTTGTTAATTACCTTGGTTAGGTTAGCTATTTTCCGATGACTATTTCGTGAAAAGTTACTCATATAGACGTAGGACGTGGAGTTAATTAAAAAAAATATATACTAAGTGTAAAATAATGGTTTAAATTTCACGAATTGGATACGATTTGTATTCATTACCAACATGAAAATAAAAACGTCTTACAATAATCGAAGTCTATGAGATGAATATCCATTTTATAAAAAGTTCATATGGATGAGACATAGTTGGTATATATATAAATACATAATATTTTAATAAACGTTTATTACATGGTTTTTTTTATACTTGGAAGAAATAACAACTTGTTCAAAATATTTAATTATTTTAAATTTAAAAAAAGGTATTTTACTTTAAATGTAAGTAATGAAAGTAAACCATCGATTAAATTGACATATGTCACATGTCATATGTATAGTAATTAATTATACTGTGATGATATAACTGATGTTATTTCTTACAGTAATCAATTATAAAGTAATGTGTATTCAATGCGGTCAATATATATTATATACTCATATTATCAAAGATCGATGAATGTGACTGTATTTTTTTTTTTTATGATCAAGTATTGGCCCCTTGGCCCCTGTAGGTTTTAATCCGGATTTATAGGTACACGTATCTACGATATAACTGGGAGAATATCGTTTGAGTAATTTTCACTTTTTTATGGTTCTACTTTTTTTTTTAAATGATAAACAATTAAAATAATCTGAAAAAATATTTAAAATGTATATAATAATATTTATAGGTACTTATATAAAAGTTGATGAAACCATCATTATAAAATCATATTCAACAAAGATGTGAGTCTAATTTAATATATATTATATATTATATACCTACTATAGTATATAACTAATTAACTAAATTCTTTGCAGGGCAGAATAGTTACCTATTCCATATAATATAAACCTATATAATCATGTAAATAACATATATCTAACAACCTATTATAAGTTATAAATATTATGCTATGGAGAATTAAATTGGTAATTATAATGCCGGTGAAATGATTCAGCTCAGTGGTAGGTATAGTTCGTGTGGTGTAATGTAGACCGCTATCGACCTATATTTTTAAATTTGTCTTGTATGACATTGAAATTTACAGCGAAAACGTATCTTTTACTTTCTTTGAACTTCTTTAGCCATCTACAATATTTTGAATCCTAATCTGAATTTGAATATTCCTTCATTCATTTTTTATTGCTGGAATAGAAATGACTAACAAACGTATAATGCGGTGTGTATTAATTGATTTCAATGAAACGAATGCTTATATTATTATGGTACGCAAAAAACTGGTTTAATAATAAATATAAAAAAATATATGTATTTTTTAATTTATCAATGTAAATCAAATAATAAAGTTTAGTAAAATTAGGTCAAATTAATATAATATTAATCCAAATATGATAGTTCTACTATGAAATTATGATATGTATTAAAACTTTCTCTTAGATAAAAATTCGAATTAATATGTTATACATTTTTTAGCTAGTTAATAGTTCGTCATTCATCTATAATTTTATCGTTTCTGAAATGTATTTTATGTAATGTATAATGTATTTGGAATAACGATATATAAATATATTACACGCCTATATATCAATGAATCAAACTATCTAGCTAATCGTTAACTCAAACGGTCAAATATCATTCGTTTGATGCGATATTACAATAATACGCACAAATACAAATTATAATTAACGATGGAAATGGGAGACATACTCTTTTAAAACAAATTAATCTGAAATTATGGACGAGAATAAGTTGAATTTCGTGATGGAGCTAAGCCCGTGTAACATCTCGATATCTGCCTGTGATTATATATAATGCACCACATATTATTATAAGTCATATCATAGTCTAATCGTAAATAAAAGCGAAAAATGTTTAGCGGTTATGCGGTAGACCGAATGTTCTCCGTGTGACCCGATCGTCGAAACTCCGATACCGATTGCGTGAACGTCGTTATCGAACCATAATAATAATATTACACAATATTATTATCGTTACCTATATTATTATTAGTGTAGCGCGTAAATGTAATATAATAATATGATGTGATGACAACATTCACATATCACATGGACGATTATTATTAGCATTTAGCGGTGACCTGCAGACGGTCCAGACGCCAGACGGTCTCGTGAAATGTGGGCTCTATACATAAAGTCGTTACTTGTAATAATACTGATTGATAGTGACATAGTGTGCCACACTAAGTGTGGTCAAATGGTTACGGTTCGGTGTATTGGACGATGCAGGTTTATAATATTATAATACTACGGATCTACCGGCCATATTATTAACACAATAGGAATCGTTGATTACAATTTACAGCAACATAATATACCTAGTGTTATAATATTTACTATGTAGGTATTTATATGTTAAATACGGTATACCACGTGTGTACTTTATATCAGCTTCATCGCCAGATGTTTATCCTCATATGGACCCAGACTTTACAATATCACATATCTTCCTACCAATCTTCAATGTTTTTTTTTTTTTTTTTTTATACTTTTTAAGTTAACATAGGTATAATTTATAATATTTAAGTAGGTATGTAGGCCGTACGATTTGCCGTCGTATGTATTTGCATGTACAGTGGACGCGGCTTATAAGACTCATTTTGGGTACCAGCAAAAAGTGAGTCTTCTAACCGAATGAATCTTATTATTGGCGAAGTAGGAAAAAAACAAAATTTTTAATAACATATTTATGAATTCTATTTTACTTCATAATATTTTGTTTTTTTTTTAATCAATTAATGTACTTTATATTGGTATTATTTATTAGTAAATGAATGAAAAAACTATGGTTAAAAAATTTAAATTTCGTTACATTAGATTAGCTCTTATGTTAACAATAACAAAAAACCGGCGTAAAACTCCAATGATGACTGATAAACACTGATTGTACATTGTATAACGATTTTACCGTCGACCTTATCGATTACCATAGCTGTGCTAGGTAAACGGTAATTGCGGGAGTGTATATTTTATAATTCACACTACTTACTATTTTTTACGAAATTTGAGTCATATAAAATAAGTGATGAGTCGTTTTATAACCGAATTTTTTATAATGTACCTATTTGGATACGTCTGGACCGTTCCAGACGATTTTGAGTCTTATATAAGTGGCTTCCACTGTATTATAAATTATAATATTATATCACTATAGGTATAAGAAACGCATTATAATAAATTTGAATTTCGAGTTTAGACTTTGAACTTTGGTTAAACCAAAGAAATACATCTTGAATATAAAAAAATGTATTAATTGGCACCTTTAGTAAGGTTTTTTAAGTTACAAATTTCAAATTTTATGTTACAGATTATTATACTAGGTACATATAACTACATATTATATTGAGTAGGTAGGTACTTACAATTTATAGTAATTTTTAATAAAATCAAAAAAAAATTATTCATGGTGCTAGACCTCAAAAAAATTTATGAATTATTAAAGGTACCTTTACCTAATGATGACCTCTCAGGCTCTAATACAATTAACAATTAACGTATTAACAATATAGTACCTATATTTATTTTTATTTTTTAGGATATTTAAACCCACGCCATAATAATAATATAGGTATATATATATATATCAACTGAGAGACCGTGAGGCCCACAGTATGTGTTGTCTCCGTACTCCGTCTTACAAACTCGTACATCATGACAAATTTCCATTTAGGAGCATATATTGGTGCATTTTGCGTTGTTAGTTTTAATGCTATACTGTAAATAGTTAACCAGAATTATCGTGTGCTCTACAAGAGTTTTTTTTCGTTATTTCAATATTTTAAAGCGAGCTAGGTATGAGAGTTATTTTTAAATTTATTTAAATGCTCGCTCATGAATTGAAATAAAAAAAAACATTCTACCTATGTACGTCTCAGTTTAATAACAGGTCAATTTACTGTAATATTAAAAGTAACGACACAAAATGGGTTCCGCTGAACTCAAATATTCACCATGTTGTACATGTACAGTTTGTAAGACGGACACAACATATGCGGACATCACGTGAATCAGGAATGAGGACTACCGACCGGGTGGACGTGATAATGGATCGGCGTGACTGTGCGTCTACATATTATTTTACCAACCTGTTGAACCCGAGCTGGTGCCGATTCTGGTGCTGCGGGCGAAGAGTGACACCGATGCGATGACGAGACCGCTCGTAATCATCGTGCATAATAATAATTTTGATCAGCTTGCGGAGTAAGCAGATTTAATGATAATCATAATATTATTATTATTGTTATTATTATTATTATTATTATTATTATTATTATTATCGTACGTCCATAACAACATGTAATTTAATAATAATAATTATAACATGATACTATCATATTATATATGTGTAGGCCGCCGAACCGTTATTATGCATCGGTATACCGCGAACGGCGAAAGGCAGTGAGGCTGAAAACGTATTATAAAGGTAGATACGGTACCTGCTGTAAATCGTATTTAAATAATACAGAATAGGTCCGTGAATGCCGCACGAATCTGTTTGGAAAATCATTTGAACGACTAATCCATTATAATTGCCAATGGGTTTTCACAATTTAATATTGTAATAAAGAAACATAAAACAGTGTACTTATAAGCATATTAAATATTTTTATAACACAAATAAGTCCTTTTTATATTATTACAATAGTAGGTACCAGGTATGTAAGTATATGATATATTAATACGACAATACGGCAGTACAAATGATCACGTGAAAGGGAAATACAAGCCAACTCATTAACTTTTATACACTTTATTTGTACTTTTTAATTACTAAATTACAAAGTATGGTTAAAGGTACTACATCTACAACATACTGTATATTGGTTCACATCATATTCCCGTTGCTGGTATCGAAAAAACTACAAATTGGTGACGACTCATTTGTATTTGTCCTGAAAATATCTATCGGTCACACAGTCAAAATATTATCTATTTTCCTGCTGTATATATATTAACTATACACGGTATTATCAATAATTTCACGTATTTGTAACAAAATTAACGAAAAACCGTGAGTTGATAATAATATCGTTCACTGTATTTTATGATTAGACAGTTGAATTGACAAAGCTAAGTTTTACTAGTTGAAACTATGATTTACCAATCGTATTCAGTAAAAGCTAAAAAAACATAATTTTATTCAGTCTTAAGCTAAAAACGTTTTGTAGAATGTACAGATCATATTAGTAAATCTTTTTATTCTTGATTAATCTACGATAGAAAACTAATAATTAAAGATTAAAAATCAAGTTATGTACCCATCAAATTAAATTATATCAACTATATTTAATTGTTATTGTAAACAGCTCATTGTTTGAAATTTATAAGTATAATACATAAGTAAAATAAAATTTGTATATTTGTTTTAATTATTTAAACAACCAAACATTAATTTGAAAAATTGTATTATTTTTTATTTGCACAAGATGACTATTGTGACACCTACTAGATACTTGCATATAATTATATTTCACTGACGTCACTTGCATTTCTCCGATGTACATTTTTCTGGGAACAGCATCTCATAAATCTATGCCCACTTGACAATGAAAGTAGAGCAACAGCTTAATGTATGCTTGTACTGTTGTATTTGAAACTCACAATATGGAAATATATTTTTCTTCCAATAAAGTAAATTGATTTCTAGAGAATAATTCGTTTGGAGTTACGACATTAAGCCCTCGTCGGTTAGGTTTAAAAATGTGTCGTCAATAACCATACGGAATTAATGTACGATATTTAATGTAATTAATTGATTCACTTTGGTCAAAATCTTACACTTTCAATCGCATTGTTTGACCCAAAACCTAGTAGTGCAGCAGAAAAGTTTTCATTTTATATTAATTTAATTTTGTGATAGTTTTTTTAGATTCTGAGCGGAGCGATGAATGTATTGATTTTACAATGATGTGTGTTTTTTTAGTTTTTATTTTTTTTCTTTGTCTGTCATCACCTTTTAGGACAGTAAAAATGCTTCAATTTTCTTCAATAGTAATTTTTCTGATAGGAAAGTGAATCTAGTTGGTACTTTGGGGGGTCAAAAGTAAACATTTTCCAGTAGTTTTCAAAAGTACCGTGAAAAACAAATGGAAAATTAAGGAAAAAACGGGAATTTTTACGTAACATTGATTTTCGATAAAATCGATTTTGGTTTTTGGTGTAAGTCTAAAAAAAATGACGGTAAATACATGAAATTTTTACTGAATGTTTATATAAGCAGTTTCTGTATACCATACCGTTTTCGAAATATTTTGACTTATTTTGAGCTGTTTACAGACATTTTAAATTTCCAATCTTTTTGGTTTTTTTTTTTTTTAAAATCAATAACATTTTATTTATTCGTTAAAAATTCTTGAAAATTTAATAGAATACTCCTAATATATTATTTCAAAGGTAGATGAAAAATATTAAAAATCTGTAGTCATAATTTTTTTTATTAAGCATTTAAAGTTGAAATTTTGACAAATTACGTAAAAATGACGAAAATTTGCAAATTATTTGGAGTTAGAAATTCATAAAATTTTTCTTTTTAAATCTAAGGTTTTAAATTTTAACACAAGATTTAACGTAAGTTTTTCTACTTTTATCAAAAATAAAATATCTAAAAGCAATTAAAAATAAATTTTATGAGTGTTTTAAGTTCATAATTTTACAACATAGGATATTCACTCGATTTCTCATGTAGCGTTTTCCTTATTTGGTTGTAATTCAAAAACGAATAATTGTAGATGCATGAAAATTTCACTAAATGTTTATATTCTCATTTTCTATACACCATTCAATTTTGAAAATATTTTGATTTGTTTTGAGCGGTTTACAGACATTTTTAGTTTTCAATTTTTTTAGTTTTTTTTTTTATAATTGTCAATAAAATTTTATTTGGTGGGCCAAAAAGTCTGAAAATTTAATACAAGCTTTCTTATATATTGTTACATCAGTTGAAAAATTTTAAAAATACATAGGCACGATTTTTTTTATAAGCATTTAAAGTTCGAATTTTGACAAAATTTGTCAAAATCTCGAAAATTATAAATCATTGTAATTAAAAATTATAAAATGTTCAGTTTTTATAACTAAGTGTTGAAAATTTAAAACAAAAATTCTCATAAATAAATCATACTGTAACCAAAAAATCTAAAAAATATATCAACACATTTATTTTTTACAGACATTTTAATTTCAATTTAGACAAAATTTCATATTTAAACCAAGAATAATGATTTTAGTTATTTTGATATAATTTAAAAATATTATTTGTTGGTATATGAAACTTTTAGAATATATTGTTATATTTTATATACACGCAATGGCATTTTAAAATATAATTTTTTTTGAGAAAAATGAATTTAACCAACTATAGTAAATACTAATGCCTATAATACTAAAATGAATTACTTTATTCACAATAATATCATCAAATACATTTAGACTTAGTAAGATATTATAGACTGATTGACCGTCTTCGCTCAGAATCGTTTTTCTTA
>JANEHU010001981.1:0-52145 GCA_027563435.1 Nasonovia ribisnigri | reverse complement strand
TATATATTTTTATTACTATCATAATTATTTTTATTTTATACAGAACTAGATATTATTATAATGATTATCATTCAAATTTTATATATTTTTATTACTATCATAGTTATTTTTATTTTATGCAGAACTGACAGAAATTATTATCATTCAAATTTTATATATTTTTATTACTATCATAATTATTTTTATTTTATACAGAACTAGATATTATTATAATGATTATCATTCAAATTTTATATATTTTTATTACTATCATAGTTATTTTTATTTTATGCAGAACTGACAGAAATTATTATCATTCAAATTGTATATTGAATAAGATATTATTTTATACAGAACTAGATATTATTATAATGATTATCATTCAAATTTTATATATTTTTATATAATATTATCAATATTATTTTTTACACTTTTACAGCTGTATCCAACTATTAGTTATAGATATGGGGATTTTTTTTCCGGGGATTTTTTTTCCTGTGGATTTTTTATCCGGGGATTTTTTATCCGGGGATTTTTTATCCGGGGATTTTTTTTCCTAGATTCTATTATACATAGACAATAGACATATTATTAATATATCAATATTATATTTATATAATATATCAATGTTATTGTTTATCATGATAATTTTATATATTAAAATTGATATATGACTTTTATTGACTTCTATGATAAAAAGCTATAGCTTTTTGCCTTATTAATTATTATTATAGATTTACATAGGTATTCTATAACATTATTTTAAAATGCCTCATAAATGCTGTGTATCTGATATTCATACCATTGGTAAAAGTCTTTTTGGTGTACCAAAAACAGACTGTTTGTTAAAAAAATGGGAAGAAGCATTGGGTATTAAACTAAAAAAAAGATTTAGGGTATGCTCTTCACATTTTGAAGACAGCGATATTGTCAACACTTGGGTGTCAGGAGAAGGATCAAGTGTGAAAATTGTTTAAAATATTTAAATAATCAATATGGAACAGTATTGGAACCAGAAGGAGAATTAGTGAACATAAAGACAAAAGGGTTCTTAACTCACCCAAATTATTCGTTATATCTTCTTGTTAAAGAATTTGAATTGAGTTTTATGATACATGCCGATTCTTATGATGTGTTTGAAAAAACGTATGAAACAGTTTTACAAAATAAAAATTTAAAATAAAAATGGCAATGCTTAGAATATAAGAGTAAAATACTTACTGATGTGTATACTATGTACATAACTATGCGAATGCGTCAGCATTCAAATTTCATATGCTAAAAATCAAGAATCAAAAAAAATGAATAAAACTAAAAAAAAAATATCAAAACTAGTTGTTTCATAAAATGAAATCATTTATATATTATAATGCCTATAGAGTATAGAATAAATTTGTTAAATTTTCAATTATTTGTTGAATTAAAAAAAAATTATTTGAATTAATGTATTTTATTTTATTATTATTGTTTATACATAATTGTTCATTATAATGTAGATAGCGCTGTAAGGACGCGAGTTTTTCATAAGAACCTATTGAATACATCTTATCAAAGCTCGTTGGGTAACCATTCTATCTACAACCGTGGTTTAGTTACAGTGGTATCGTGTGATAAAATTATGATATACCGTATGGCGTATACCATACCCCAAAGGGAACCACGCGCGGTTCAGCCAATCAGAGAAAATTTTTCACACGACACTTTGGAAGTGTGAACCTGCCTTAACTCATATGATCTAAGCCGTGTACCATTGAACTATATGATAACATATATTAATATTATCATATATTATTATGTTATCATATAGTTCAATGCCGCGGTGTACACCATAGAGTACTCTATGGTGTACACGGAAATAGTTGGATTGATTAGATCCAACTCCATGGTATCGTGGTTATACGTGTGGTAAGAACGTATAAACACTCTGGTATACCAAAAGCTTACCATGTATACCAAACAATCATAGAAAAGTATTTTTATGCACGTAGGTACACGGTACACGTATGTAGTGGAAACCCATCTTAAGATTGAACTCGACTATACGGCATAAACGGTATAGGGTAAAATATAAATAATGGTTAACCACAGGATAACCATATGGTTCAACCAATCACAGTTCTAGAATATTTCACGTTTCGCGTTTCACGTTGAGTTGTGAAGGCGCCTTAAAGGGGGGTTCACAACTGCCCTTGTGGTGTCGTGTCGTGTACGTAAAATACTTTTTTTTCTGATTGGTTTACCAAAATGTGATTGTAAAAATAAAATATGATCGTGTCGACCAACATGATACCGCGAAGTTGAATATATTGAACTTTTGATCGTGCTGGTCACAATGTTCACCCTGTGGTAGTGTGGTTATCTATTGAACTATAACCATGTTGAAGGAATATATTTTATTTAAATCAATGAATTTACATTAGTATTATGTCATCACCTCTGCTGTCGACCTCTCGTCTATTTAGTTTTTATGGAAAATACATCTAATAAATAATTTGTTTTGTCCCGCTAAAGTGTTTTTTTATACTGTCAAAATAAATAAAAATATGTCTAAGTTAATTTCGAAAAAGAAAAAAAACGATAGAGATCTTTGTCAGATAATTGCTACTTCAGTCACGGAAATAGTTCGCGATAGTTTAAATCCGACGTTCAGACAAACTTATTTCGACACCATACAAGTATGAAAGAAATCGTGGATAATTTATATTAGTATATTACCTATAAAGTATAAATTTATTACAATATGGCAAAATAGTTTTTAGAATTTAATATTGATTATATGATGTACCTACCTACTTTAACCTTACTTAATTTTATTTAATCGACATTAACTATCTTACTTTGATTTTATTGTTTTTGTTGTATCTGCCTGTACTTATTAGGTTACTAATTCGACTGATGCTCAAAATGTCTTGGAAGATCGTCTTTTGAATATATTGGGTGTAAATAAATTGATCGTAAGTATTAGGTAACAACTGACTACTTTTATAATTTTTTTAGAATATATTTAGGAATGAATATTCTTTCCAATGGCGTAACGATGATGATTGATGGCACTCTGGCAGAATAGGTTAAAATAATCTTAAAGACTTAAATGTTTATCAGTTGTTGGTTTAACACAGTATATTTTGCTTATTTATGTTGTTTTTACTCTAAATACAACAGTTATTTAGTACTTATACAGTTATACATGCGATATGTATTTAGGTTTAGATAAGACAGGCATTCGCACAAGTACGAGAAAGTGAACTATATAGCTTAAATTTGTTTTAGTGTTAATTTCAATGGAGATTTTATTATTTTAGAAAAATATTTTAATAACTATTCATTATATGATAGATCTTATGAACATGAATAGGACATTCACACGTGAGACTTATGTGGTTTGACGGCCCTGATGAGAATTTGAAGTAAATATGCGGTAAAATATCCTTAGTAATATATAGGTCGATCATCTTTGTTTAGAATCGTTTTCCATAACCAATAATTTATTATTGAATGCAAATTTAACATATTTATATTAAAGTGACCTATACTCAATAATGATGTAGATACACCAGAATATATAACA
Organism: Nasonovia ribisnigri; assembly: GCA_027563435.1. Lineage (NCBI taxonomy): Eukaryota > Metazoa > Arthropoda > Insecta > Hemiptera > Aphididae > Nasonovia > Nasonovia ribisnigri. Next base: position 48,598 of record JANEHU010001981.1, on the reverse strand, counting down.
GAGCGAGTTCCTATATTTTTTAATTTATATAAATTCATATTATATAATACTTAATAAATTAATATACAGTATCACGATGAATTAAAAATTAAAATATTTGAGTTTTTCATAATACATTAATATCTACGTAATAGTATCTAAATAACTTTAAGTAAAATTGTTTATAATTTTTACTATCCACAGAAACAAAATAATATAAACGACCGTCAAACATGTGCCATAGAAGATTATATTGCTACAAAAATACTGTCCTCGTCCGACGCAGTAAATACATATAGACATTCTGAAATGATTTCATTGATAAAACATCTTATGACTTTAAATTCCAAATCAGATTAAAACGATTCAAACCTATTATGTTGTCTGCCTACAGCCTACAGTCTAAAGATTCTATATTTTTAAATTATACCAACGTTTTAATATGAAGCATATTTGAAAGTGTTGAATAAACATTTACATAAACATAAACAAAAAAAAGTACCTTTCAAAGAGGACAAAAGTGCCCGAACGTGGTTTTTATTATAAATTTGAAACTCGAATTTTATATACACATTTTTCAAAATTAAACTAAAACTATTTTATAAATTTTAATTTATAAAAAATTAAATTAAAAATATAATATGTACAACGGTTTTATTTAGCTATTTATTAGTATATAAATATAAATATAAAATTATTAATTATACCTATAAATAATAATTTTATTTGTCAATTTATTTTTATAGATTATTTTATTTATACTCAACGAAATTTCCAAAACATCTTAGACTACATTTAAGCTATTTATAAATAACAAGGAATTTGAAATTGTCGAATGTTTTTAGTTTTATTTTTGTTACGTGTTGATAAAAACGTTCAGGCTCGAACGCTCGGTCAAAAAGATTGAATTTGTGATATAAAATCTCACATAAATATCCAGCGCTTATGTATGTAGTTAAATATAATTATAATCCCATAACTATTTCGCCAACGACCATATCACGTTGAATGTACCAGTTCTCGTCCAATCACTGAAGTAAAGACACGTCGGGTGTAGACGTGTAGTTAATACACTTAATGGGTGACCGGTGACCACTTGGGAACACTACTTGCTGTTGGTATTTTTATTTATGTTTAATATATCACGTTTACTGGTTTACTATTAAAAAAGTTTTTTGAGTGGTCCGAGGAAGTTTATGAAATTAGCTTATTTTATTAGAAAACATTTTTTAAGTATTTATAGGTTGCTAGGATGTATAATACGCTTGCTTTTACGTTAAATATTTTTTAAAGAATTATATTGAAAATGTTTTTATACATTTATCATAAGCAGTTTTGTTCAACATGTTATTATTTAGTTACCTAACCTAAAGGACAACATATAGGGCATTATCATTCATCATTCATCACTAGGGCTAGGATTTATATGCATTTGCATGTTTATTTCTCCAAATTGATTGGTTGTCAGATTTGTCCACGATTTGGTTTATTCTCGTTTAAATAGAACCAATTTTTTTTATGCATAGGTATAACTGCATATTCATAGATTTTTGAGAATTTGACTTTTTTTTACTTCAATTTATACATTTTTATAAGTTATTGTTAATTTTAAATGGTATTTCAATTAAATCCATAGGTTTTGTTTTATTCGTTAAATTGTCGTAAATATAATATAGTATAAATCTGATTATCTTGGTCGGACGACTGATAGAATTACTTACACAAGTTACACATTGTTATTTGTTATACAGTGAGACAGCACAGAATAATTTGATTAGTACGTCGTGTTGCATAAATGTGCAGCGGACATTTATCCTTAATAATTTTAGTGATTTTAATAACAGTATCAGTTTTATAAAATGCCGAAAGTTCAAAGTGAAAGTTTATAGAGAATAATTAGTGTTGTACCCGAATGTAATTTTCGTGTGATATTTTAGTTTTACTATAAAAATAGTAATTGTATTGAATCTATCACGATACAATTAATGATTTACGGTATGAATAACGATATAATTCATGGAATTACCAATTTTGACAAACCAGGAAAAGGTACACCTGTATGTCTGTATTAGAATAATATTATATTGATTGTATTAGGTCAGCTACAATTATAGCTCACGAAGGACACTTGTAGGTATATAAATAACAATTTTACATAATTTATTGATAGGGTCTGTAGCACACTAGCACGCAATACAAAAGTCAATAATTATACATAAAACAAAGGTTTGGTTTTGCAAAACAGAGTTGTATTAATAATATTATGGAAGATATATAAGTAAACATTTTTTCATACATGTGTGGTTCGATAAAAAATTTATGAGTTAATAAAATAATAAATCATAATTTATAACAGACAATGATTATAATTAATATAATAATATATCTATGATTAATATTCCAGTTAAATAATTATTGTATTAATTCAGTTTACATATTTTTTAATGAATAACATTAACAAATATTATTATTAATTGTAGTACTATTTATTATTGTTATGTCTTATTTTGCATCAACGACCAGGATAATAGTGAATAGTGAATATAATTATATATTATTATCTAATTATAGGTATACAGACAGAATAATTTTATTTACAACCATTAATTACCTTATGTTATTTTAAATACTTATGTATTTATATAAATAATTAATTAATTGAATATTTGCTGGGTTTCATAGACTTGCTTCGTTGTAGGTACCTACCTATAATAGTTCGTAGTAACTAGTAGTTACCTATATTCGGCATTATATTTTTTGAGTTATGGATCAATATATTACAATATTAATTAAAAAGCACTTTTTTTGCGATGACAGCTGTTGGTGGATGATAATTAACATGCTTTAAAAGATTTGATTACATCATTAAAACCAATTGTCCCAAGATTGTTGATGACTGACCAAGGATTTATTTTATGCTTATCGCCCACACAATTATATCCGCGGTAAACATAAATGCATCTATCATATGGATGGATGGATGAGATGGAATCTATGTACCGAACTTCTCTACAGGTGGACGAAACATGCTCATCGTAACATGATCCTTTTAAGTCGAAATCTGTGCACAAGTTAACAGAGACCACAGCGTAGATCGATAAAGAAAATACAAAAAAATATAAACAGCTTTTCATCTTGAAACGATTGCGTTTTCTAATTTTGTCTATCAATTATTTTAAATGTATAAAATGGTTTTCCAACTTTTTAATCAATCATACGCACGAGTGAACCGATTATCCCGCAGGGAGGCAGAATTTCAACGAAAACTCAAAAAAATCAGCACACAATCATTCAAGTATCAAAACGTTTTATATAATACCGTTGTCTTAGCTGTGTTGTTGTTGCGTTTGAATTGCTGTGCCGGTTTGGAATTCCAATTGAGACGAACGATTCTCATAGATTCCCAGATTTATTGGGCCGGATGGAATTCGACTGAAGTATGTATAATATCGACGAAATGAATATTGATCCCTCGACGTTGATTCGAAGATACGGCAGACAAGTATACTTTACAGCAAGCAAACTATTGTGTGGACATGATAGCAGTCAGATAATCTTATTTTGACGTTTTTCCTTTGTCTGTTTGTTGTCTCAAAACTGGTCCCATTTATATGAGCAGAGATCAAGGACAGATAAGTTATTATGTTATAGCCTGAATTGGCGCTTGTTGATTTTGCTATACCAATTGTGAGGGGGGGGAAGTACTTTGTAGAAACCACGATTCAATCATTTGCGAATTACATGATTATATTATACGTAAGATTATAATATTGTGGGGAATTCCCTAGGTTTTTCATAAATTGTTCACAAACAACAAGACAAGTATAATCGAGTTATTAAAATCGATAAACTTGTTTTCATACTGCAATGATAGTCACTTCTAACTAAATATCATAACAACGTTCAATATGGTCACTTTTGAACCCAATAAATGAATTGTGTGGCTTGGTGCGGCGCGTTGGCTGCTACCAGTCGCGCAATGCGGTTGAGAGTAAGTAACCCTCGCTACTAATAGTTCCTGGATGGGTGACCACCCGGGTTCGTAGTCGTAAAAACTAAAAACCTTGTCACTCAAACACGTGTTTGCTTATTTACCGTAACAACACTTTACCATAACAACCCCACCGACCAAAGTTCATAATCCCCTACAACAGCTGATAGCCATAGTCTCTGGGCTTAGGTCCAATAAAAAAAATAAAAAATGATTGTACTTTGTAGTTGGCACCATACTATAATAATAATTATAATTGTCATATAAACAGGGTGTTCAAAATGTTTAGAAACGTTAATTAGACTAATTAGGACTGAATAGACTGGTAAACGAAAAATATATGATGTATATAATTGATAAGGGGATTATTAATTATTATACCTAATAAATGCGTGACTGCAGTGTTAGGTATCTGTTATTGCTTTATAATTGGTTTCCTAATAATTTTAGATTCTGAGCGGAGCGATGAATGTATTGATTTTACAATGATGTGTGTGTTTTTTTAATTTTTTTTAATTTTTTTATTTTTTTTTATTTTTTTTTTCAAGTCAAAATCATTTTTATGAGCATTTTAAGTTCAAATTTTTACAAGATTAGATATTCACTCGATTTCTCATGTAGCGATTTTTTTATTTTGTTGCAATTCAAAAACGAATGACTGTAGATGCTTGAAAATTTCACTGAATGTGTATATTAGCATTCTCTATACACCATCTAATTTTGAATATGTTTTGAATGTTTTTGAGCTTTTTACGGACCATTTCAATTTTCAATTTATTTAGTTTTTTTTTATATAAATACCAATAAATTTTTATTTGTTGGGCCAAAAATAATGAAAATTTAATACAAGGCTCAGGATATATATTGTTACAATAACAATTGAAAAATATTAAAAATACATTGGCACACATTTTTTTTATAAGCATTTAAAGTTCGAATTTTGACAAAATTCATCAAAATCTCGAAAGTTATCAATCATTGTAATTAAACAATTATAAAATGGTCAGTTTTTATAACTTAAGATTTAAAATTTAAAATAAAGATTCTAATAAATAGTACATACTGTAATCAAAAAATCTAAAAAATATATAAACACAGTTATTTTTTATAGACATTTTAAATTCCAATTTAGACGAAATTACATATTAAAATCAATTTTAACGAGTACAAGTATATATTATAATATTTTTCTAGAATCACTGATAATTTTATGTTAATAATTAAATAATATGAATAATATTAATTCAACTTAGCAGCTATACCGTAAAATAACAATATCAATATAATTTCAAATATCCTAGACTGACATACCGTCTCCGTTCAGAATCGTTTTTCGTATACAATGATATTATATCATTGAATTCAAATTTAATACCATCCATTATACAGTGATCTACTTGTAACCTACTGTACAGCAGAGCAACATTCACTTGACCCCCTTTTTTTTATTATATATATAGATTTCGATTATTTATTTATTTACCTATGTATAGTTTGTTCAATTTATATAAAAATCGAGTAAGAGCATGTATAAATCTTAAAATAAAATTTCAAATGCAAAATTTTTAAAAATTTCTCAAAATACTAAAAAACTCAAAAATATAAACTTAAAATGTAATATTGTAATGAAGAACGCTTGAAAAAAAACGCTACAACATTTTTAATGCATTGAGGCGTAATACTAAATCCTGAAGACATAATATAGACATTTCAACAAAAAAAAAAGATTGATTTTATATTATGGTCTATGGACCATACATGTTTTAATTTGATTTAATTATTTACTTTATTATAATGATGTATAAAAGTTAACGAACAAGGGGGGTGGATGTGGGGGCATAGTCTATGATTATAAAACTTATTTCCCACTCTAGAACCAATTCCTAATTACGCCACTGTAACTAATGTATATAATCAAAAAATGTAAGACTGCTAATATAACCAATTTATATTATATTATATATATAACATGTTAACTATTGGGTATAACCAGTATATATCATATAATAAAAATAATGTAAAAAAAACTGTAACCATAATATCTACAACCTTCAAGTATGTAATTAACTATTTAGTAATTAAATACAATATACATGTAAAATGTAAATTTTTTACAGTACACTTACAATACAATATTTATCTATAATATTATTATAATATAACTGGTTACCATGTTAACCTGACGTTTATGCTAATATTCATCATAACGTATTGACTTTTATTTATTACTATTCACGATTATTCATGACGTCCGCGCGTGAGGCGTGAACTAAGCGGCACGCATGATACATAATTTTATTAAAGTTATTCAACAATTTTGTTCGATATGTGTTAGAAAGTTTTACTATTTGATGGATAGTCGTTAAACCGTTAAAATAAATTTCTTAAAATCGCTGCTAAGTTAACACCAACGGCAAAAGCCAAAACTTTGACCGACACTTAAAAAATCTTCCAAAATGAATAATTACGGTTGGTTGGTCGTTGTTTGAAAGGTGTCACCATTAGTTGGATCGGAAACAAAACCTACAATTGATAATATAGAATTTATTTTAATAGCCAATATGGTTCATTAAACCAAGGTTTCATAAAAATGAAGAGAAGGGAGGACATTTTATGCAGTGAGATTTATATTTAGTGGTGGATGATAATCGTCCATAGGAATGAATGTAGGATCTTTTGTCTATATTATATTATTATGGGTTACAATCACATTATTAAACTTGTAAGCTTTTACAGTTTGACGTAAATATTTTTATAGATTTAAAATTTAAATATTCACGTCAAACTGTAAAAGTCGTTATAATATGTTGCCGGCTGTACGAAAAGCTTGCGTGCACGACAATCAGAGTAATCAAAATCATAAATAATTAATAAACTATTCTTCGTGATAATACGGTTGAAATTATAATCTCACGCCCGGTAATCGTATTACCGTTATTGAATATCGACTAAATTATTCAAAACCAAAATCACACAACGATTATTAACCATCCATAAAAAAATAAATAATACCTGCAACCCATATCTTCTCAAATACACACCAGTCGGTGAACGGTAATATTATTCCTATTTTTAGCGAACACATTTGTCATAGATGTACGTAGTTGTTGCCGGAGATTATCAAAATTCTGTACACAATGTATTGGAACGAGTTGAATCCTCAGAAACGCAATGTATTGTTCAAGTTCGATGACTCGGACGTGAAAAAAGACAAAGACCGAATACTTGTAAAACTCAAAACAAATGTAGTCAATTTCGTTAGTTTGTTTTTTTCATCTTCCAACATCCACGGCCTTAACTACTTGACCGACAGCAAGAGGCATTTTATCGAAAAGTATGTGTTATATTATACATTATTTACATAAGAAGTAAGAATATTATGTGTAATACATATATTTTGTTTATAATAAATGATACGACAATATAGGCACTCATAGATAGTGTCCAAGAGATGTTTGGGTTCAGTTGTCAGTACCTCTATGTAACCCTATAACTTCTTTTGCACAGAATATGGACTGAGATTAAAATAATGGTATTTACGTATGTTACCATAAATATATTTGAATACTCCCTGATTTTATTGAAATTTTTACAAGTAGTCACGTTTTGTCAATTAGAGCAGAATAACTTGCGAACGCAGTTTCTCGGCGCAAAACAAAGACATGATTAGATACGTACAAGACGCATGCATATAAAAAACAGGATTAATAATTATTTTAAATAACCCTTGTAAACCATGGCAAATTTTACGTTCTGCAGATAGTGATGAGCAAAAACCAAGACCAAGACCAAAACAAGACCCACACTGCAAGATTCTTGCAGTCTTGCAATATTTAATGTTATTTTTTTTAACAAATATAGCAATACAAATCCTTATGGAATTATTTTTAGCTGCCGAATATGACACAAATGTTGATGTGCGAGCAATTTACTGTTATATTCATGATTTTTTTTTTTTTATATTTCTCTTTCATTACAGCTTGTTATAAATTATAATACATGTGTAGTATTTTGAAGTAACATTTTTTTTTTTAAATTAAATATGAAAAATAATTTTTAGACTATATTTTCTTATAATATATTATAACTACAATTAAAATCATTATTTAAATTGTTTTTACAGGATTGCAGGTCTATCATAAATATTCTAATTATTTTTACTTATAAATTATAAGTTATAACTAATACCTGTAATTTTTTAAAAATGTAATATTCTTTTAAACTAACCATAAATTGATAATTACTATATATTGGTTATCTGGTTAGATAAGCATTCAACAAAGTAACAACTAACAATTAACAATTTCTACAAAATCATAGCATAAATAGGGGTACAAATTTTTTTTTAAATATTGCAAGAGTTTTGCAGCAAGACCAAGACCAAGACTATAAATGGCTCTGCAAGACCAAGACCAAAACCAAGACTGCCATAGTCTTGGTCTTGGTCTTGGTTTGCCCATCACCATCTGCGGAATATTCATATTCAACTATGTTATGTTTAATACTGGTGTGAATTGACCTATTATGTGACAGATTTATTTGGTTCGTTGCAATATGTTTGAGTATTTATGGTTCAGCAATACTTGGTTCATCCACTTGGACTCGTTATCAGGAAAATCCAACTGTGATATCCATGGACAGAGAGTACAAGGAATGGCCAACTGTACTTCCAGCAGTCACTTTATGTCCTACGAACAAAATTGATGACCAACTTTTCGAAGAACTTGTACAGAAAAAGTAAGGTTGAATCAAAAATACGAATCGTATAATAAAATCAAACGTATAAATTAAGGATATTCCACATTGTTGAGATTTCTACCTAAATATACCTATTTTGCAAACTCTATTGACTGTTCTAGTAATCGGAACAAATTTCGAAAACATATTTGAATTGTCATGAAGTTTACTTGAAAACGACTTTTTAACTTTTTTGAAATTGATCACTTCAACCTTTGAAATTTTAACTTGAAATTTTGAATTTTAAGAATTTTAAAATTATCGTAATATTGAATAAAAAAAATATAATTTAAAAATATAAGAAAGTCGTTTTCAAATAAACTTCATGGCGAATTCAAATATATTTTCGGAATTCGTTTTATATTACTAGAACAGTCTGCAAAGTTGGCAAAAGATTGATAATTTTAGACAAAAAAAAATAGTAAATAATGTTCGTCAAGCGCTCGACGGTGCCTTTTGACATGTGACTGCGCGTGCGGAAATGTCCCGTTTCTGGGCCGTAGTAGTCTTTGGCCGGGCAGAGGCAGTCACACTAATATTCATTTACAACAAACGCAAACACACGCAACGCACGCACACACTATGGAAATTTCCTATATTCAGTTCCTTAAAAACATCCGGTATCGAATCCCCTTAAGGCGAGTCGTGTAAAACTATAATGTAATAGGAATGTCATTCGATGTTTATTGTTCAAAAATAAAAAAACTTATAATAAAATAAGGGTATTTTATTAAATATTTTCCATAATTTATTAAAGAATATCAAATCGTTTTCATATACACAGCACCCATGTGAATTATTCAAGTGGAAAACTGCACCTTATATACGCAGGGCTTGATATTAAAACCAAGTAATCTGATCAACTGGGTAATAAAAAATATTTCATCATTGCGACAATATTGCAATAAATTGTACAAAACAAGTATATACCTACTGAACAATTGGTGGGTATACATTTCCGCCCTTATTACACAGAGAAATCGCAGAAATAATGCGAACCCCTGCACTAATAGTACCTATTAGTATATAAAAAAAATTAATGTAATCACAAATACTATTAAAAAATACACTAAAAAAAAAAAAAATGATCTACCTAATGGACATTGCAATAAATCAGGTCAATATATAGAAACATAAATTCTATATATTATACCTAAAGGATTTTACAAATTTTAATATTAATCTGAACAATAATAAAAATCAATAGATACAATTAATGTCGAAATGTATGATAATTTTATTTAACACTATAGCTGTCCTGCCCGACGTTGTCCAGGTCAACCAGGTGAAAGATATGTATTATTAATAAATATATTTGTTTAAATGTATATGCCATATTTCTTCTAATTTATTATAATGTAACTTATACTGCACACTTCATTAATCGTAAAAAATGTCAATTCTTAAAAATTGTGATTTTTCAACTCCTTTTAGATGTAACTCGCTGCTATAAGTGCTACTCAGCCGCCCCGTTAGGCAATCCGATTACGTCGGATCGCGGACAATGTACTACAGCATATCAAGGAGGCATTGTGCTAAAATTGATTGTATGCATGCTTGATCTGTCCGATTTGACTAATGGCAACCAATATACAAATAAAATACTAATTTCTACTAATTATTATTTCTCCATTGTTTTCTGCAACCATTTATAAACAAAACTTGTCCATCGTAAATCTCAAATCATTGTTTGAGCACCTCCCCGGGTGGGACCTCTAATTTACCATTTTTTTAAATAGCTTTGTAATGGTGAAATAATTTTTGAAATCGGTCTAGTAGTTTTGGAGTTTATTCAATGCATACAATCTTTTCTTTTCTTTTCTTTGCTATGGAACTATACATCACATCGTTTCGTTTTGTCTTGTATTGTTTTTCAATTCGTTCCACGATAAAAAAAAAATAATAATAATAAAATCATATTTTAGGAATACTCATGAGATAATATTTATTTAGTTTTACAAACTACACAGACGAGGAAAAAGAAGAATTACGGACGTTTCTGGTGCAGTTGGCCAACGCTACTTACGGGACGTTTAACGAAGTGCCCGCGTACGATCGGATCTCGCCGGATGAGTACTTACATTACATCATGTCCTTGAGCGGTGCTATAACTTACGCAATCAGTAACAGTCACGTGGACATATTTTCGTCGATTGAATTGGTGCCCAGTGTAACTGAGTTGGGCTTATGTTATTCGTACAACGGGTACGTTGCGCCTTACAACGATTACAAGTAGGTATACCTACCTATATTATGTAAATATGATCGGTGCCCTCGAAAGTGGGAATGACATTTTATGAAAATCTCGTGCTCGTTCTGAGAAACATAACATATTATTTATTCTTACACAGATACTGGTTAAGACGCAACATCAGCGAGTTCCCGAAAATAGAAATCATATCTAGCACGCCGTTGGACGGTGACATTTTCGTTCAGATAACGTCCATGAATTTCGGTTACATGGTAATCATAACGCGTTTCAGAGGATATCAGCGCACTGTTTTGTCTCTCTGGTCCCCCTCAACATAGACAAAACGCAATTACGCAGAATAATTTTGTTTATTTTTTTGAGTAATCTTAGAGTACCATCCCACATTACACAAATTATGGAGAATAATGTTTTTGAGGATAGGACATATCGATTTGTCTAAATATTGTCGTAAATTAATTTCAACATTATTTGAATTTACCTATACAAAAAATTGTTTTTACTTTGAAAATCTAATACAAAGTCAAATAATACTACAATTTAAAATATATATATCAAACCCTCAAAAATATTATCCTCTAAAATTTTTGTAGTAAGTGGTTTAATTCTAAAATAGGTAACTCAAAAATCGAAAAAAATTTTTTAGGTGAAAGCATTTAATGCGTTTTGGGCAGATAGAGAAAACAAATTTTGCGGTGATATCCTCTTGATAAATAGTATTAATTTTTTTCTTCGATATCATTGGTAATCATCATTAGGACAATAATTAATATGATATTATACCGTGATGTGTTAGGGATTTTTGCACTCCCCCTACGAAGTCCCCGACGTCGGGTGCCGCATTTACACGTCACCTGAGAATTTCTACAAAACGCTGGACGTGACCGCGCTGAGCATATTAAGTACGCCAGAAGTCAAATACCTCTCACCCAAGCAGAGGGGCTGCAGATTCTTGGACGAGAGTGAGTTGGAGATAAGTGCAATTTATACGTACAATTTATGCCGGAACCAGTGTCGAATGGACCAAGCGAGGAAACTGTGCGGATGTGTTCCGTACTTTTACAAGCCGCTTAGTGAGTGACTACGCTGCAGTCGTATAAATTACTTTTTATTTGCATAGAATATAATATAGGTATTTAAAATGCATCGATAAAATCGCATTGACAGCATAGAGGTATTGAAAAGACTTCAAGTATAGGATGGGGGTGTATTTAGTATTATGACCTTGGTAGTCATCCGTGGGAGGTTCCACCCACCCACAACCAATCACCCATCATACTCACCACGATATCGAAATAAAATAATTATTTTTAGGCATTGTTATTCAGTTTTCGGGTCCATAATATTTTATTTATTTTACTTTATATACATACCATTTATACCAGTATACAGTGGCGTAGTCAGATTTTAAAAAGGGAATCTGGCATGCTCCCCCACCCAATACCTATGCCACTACCTATTTATGTTACTAATTATTATTGTCTTTTCGTGATTTCCCTAACCATTATATTATATGAATCGCAGTATCACATTATTGCAGGCATCATAAAACGCTGGAACATGCCTAAAAATTGGTGGTAAGTGACATATACTGAAACTCAATATAAGAAGTAGGAATAGCTATATCAAAATAAGGCATTCTCTGATCCGGAAAGAGTTTAAAAAAAGAGTCCAAAATCAATCATAATTTTTCCACATTAAACCTTAATAAATAAATAAATATATAAATAACAAGATAGTATTCGATATGGTCAAAGTATATTTTTGAACATTAATTTCAGAAAAATATAAAATATGCGATGTCAAAGGAATGCATTGTTTGGATCAATATAAAGGTAAATTATATTGGTTTAGCGTATTAAATAAGTATGATAAAAATATTTATCTATTACTGATTTTTTTCAGAGTTTCTTATAAAACTACGGAACACAACAGAGGTTGATGAAAAAGTAAACTGTGGTTGTTACCCACCTTGTGACGATGTTAATTATATCGTAGAAGGAGACAACACAATTGAATGGTAATTTAATATTTAAGTACTTAATTACTAATAACAATTAATAAACAACTAAAAACCCAAAATGAATTAAATAAAAATCATTTTAAAAATATTATATAACTGTAAAACAAATATATTATGTCGGTACTGTTATTAGTTGTCAGTTATTACTTACAATTTCATCTGTTAAGCAATTATTTAACTCGGTAATTATGGTTATTTTTCAGGTTTCTAGGAACTAATTTAAAGTGGGGACTTATCAAATATCCTCGTATGCGTTTGAAAAGAAATGTTTTATTTGGTTTCACTGATGTTTTGGGTAAGGAATCAAAAATGAAAATAAAAGATCAATTCAATATTTAATTTAATTTATGATTTATAATAACAAATAACATTTAATAAATTATAAAATACTTTATATTTTACTTACAATTTTAGTTTCGATTGGAGGCACAGCAGGTCTGTTTCTTGGATGTTCAGTATTAAGTTTCCTGGAGATAATTTACTTCTTCACGTTTCGTTTGGCAATAACATCATTGTGTAAGAAATAATAAGAAACATTTGTTTTAATTTATCTATTTATCTCTACGATTAGTAGATATTGTAACTAAGTGTATCACAGTATAAGTTTAAAGTTGTATTTTATTTTTTGTTGTTACAATATACTTGTAATTTTAAGGTTTCACTTATAGTCTAATGACTCAATACTAACACAAAATGAACCAATTGAACAATTATTAAAAGTTTTCTTTCTATAAGAATCTGTGACAAATTAATTTTTATTTTATTTACATAGCTGCCGCGATGTCCGAAATAAATTATAATAAAATGTATGATAATATGCACTTATTATTTATAAGACTATTATATTGAAAGTTGAACGTTATGTATTTTTATGATAGGTAATATTTTATTGTATTTACAATCAATGTCCAATGGTAGTTAATAGTTAATATGCTGTTTTCGCAATTATTAATTTAGATTGACGCAAAAACGTATACTTAGTGATTACACGACATTGTTATTCATTAAATATAATGTATATTATTTAGGTATATGCACGTTAAGACGAATATCATCATGACATAGACATCTGTAGGCATAAACATGCATAATTGTTTAATAACTACTAAATTATTGTTCTCACCGATTATGCACCTTGTCACTCCATTGAAAAATGTATTCGTACCTTACTATGGTCTATGACTTAGGTATAAGGGATGTACGTAAACCAAAATGTATTTGTTATATGACTAATAACTTATAAGTTAATAGCTTATCTATTATCAACCGAAATTCAATGAAGCAATAGTTAACTAAAATAATAGGTTATACCTACTCATATATACGAAATATTTGATTTAATATAAAAATATTAGAAGATTATGGTACCTTATATCAATGACTCAGTTTTGATAATTTTTGTTTCTAGATCTTCCATAGAGCTTTCTGTGGATGTATTAATAAAAAAGTACCTACCTAGATGAACATTCAATTTTTTCAATTAATTATATTTTTTGTATAGTAACATCGCTAATTTATTTGTGTGTGTCCTAAACAAGGATTAAGCAGGGCGGTCTTATCTTTTGGCATCCAAACAATTGCTAGGAGCTATAGTGGCCATTGTGACACTAATAATTAAATAAACTTCACTTATGGGCGGCTAGATAATCATCGCACAATTAACAAAGGATAAGTCGATAATGTATGATTCTAGTGTTAACTAGGTTAAACACAATCACATCCTAGTTATGGCAAGATATTATACGAATATGGTAAAAGTAATTAACCTTCAGTGGAAATCATTTGTAAATTAAAGGGTTATAAACCACTCAGGTCAAAAGATAAAGAATAATATACCATTGTCATTTTTAAACACTACAGAATACAAATCATAACCGCGAATGAATATATGCGTAAGTAGTATGTTTTGGTATGTTCTGTATCCCCCGCAAATCCGACGAATCCGGCTACCCCGCCCAGCCTATAGTTATATCCACGCGCCTGCTATCGCGTACGTGCGCGACCATGCATATCATGCAAAGGTGTCTAACCTAACCTCCCCCTCTTATCCTTACCCCTCCCCATCCCATCGATTTCTATCACGTACGTGCCCAACCTTACCCCCTGCCCTACCATCAATGCATATCACTCACACCCCTGCATACCCCACCCAGCCTATAGCTCTATACTGTCACGAACGTACCCTGCCGCGCCCTGTCGCGCCCCGCCGTGTCCTACCATGCCCCTCCCATTACATCCATATCTATCATGTACATACCTACACCTACCCTCCTCCCATCTATCACACGGATATCTATCCCATCTAACATCGCGTACGTAACCGACTGCAGATCCACCCCCTCCCATCTTTCACAAGTAAATCCGATGAATCCGACTACCCCACCCAGCCTATAGTTCTATAATCTATGCTCTCACATACGTGCTCGACAATACCCGGCAATGCCCGTCAGTGCCCTGCCCCTCCCCCTTCCATACATATCCTTACGATCCTACACCGTAAGTGATATATATATATGTATATTATATATTAACCTCACCACACGTCTACTATATGATGCCTAGTCCCCCTAATCATCTTAACCTATCCTCACGCCTGCTATCAAGTACGTACACGACCATATACATCATGCCATACCATACCCTGCCACACCCATCATCAATACCTAATGTGTGCCACACCATACCCCTTCCCTCACATCAATACCTAATACATACCTCTAGCATATTAATGGCTATCACTAAAAATATAGTCATCATATAATATACATCCATTATACCTACAACTTGAAAATTATACTTAAATAATAAATCTATTACCTATACTAGTCCAGGTATCATACCTCCAAACATACATACATTAATAGTTTCATAAAAAATAGGTATACATAATAAATAATACACTAATATACTCCTATTACCCACACCTTGAAAATTATAATTCAAACTACTATATCAGTCATACCCTCCCCTCCCCTCCCATCAATCTCTGACATATACCATACCACACCCCTCTCATCTCATCAATGCTTAGTACATACCATACCATACCCCCTCATAGTAAACATAGTAAACAAAACTAATCCCTACTCATCATAGTCAGACCTACTATCATAATATACGTGTGTAACCATATAGACTATAGCAACTGGTATACATTAATAATATATATAAAATATAAATAAATAATTATTAACGATATTCAATTATATTGTTCTATCGATGTGAAATATGTGTGAGTATATATGTATAACAAACAATAGCTATTAGCTCTATAATGGTTTATATACATTTATAATTCATATAACATACCTATTGAAGAAAACATTATTAACTATAGGTGCTATATTACCTTCTATCTACATATAAACATTAACCAAATCCAATATTCATACCGAGATTTTATTAAAATTATATATTATTATTTAAAATCATACATAGAATACATACGTTTTGAAATAATACATTAGTTAATAAATTCGACTTCATACAAAGACAAGCTAATATTATATATATATATTTATATATAATAAATAATATACTAATATATACTTCCATTACTCATATCTTATAAGTTATACTTCAATCGACTATATCAGTATACCATACCTCCAAGCATATAGGTATATACATTGATAGTTACATGAAAATCCTTCAAATCTTAGCTACTCCGCTTAACCTATAGTTCTATAATACTATACGACCATGCCCACCCCCTTATATCTATACCTGGTCTCAACCATACCCTACTATCCGTGTATACTGTATATAGCATTCCTACCTAAGGTATATATATATATATATATATTAAATTAATAATACATATAATCAGTATACGTGACATAATATGTCTTAACAATTATTATATATATTCAAATACAATCGAAAATCGGTGAAAAATATCCTTTAGTATGATTAAATAATATATTTATGTATTCATATAATATAAAGATTATTATAATATATATCGATATATACGGAAAACCAATTTTCGACAAAATTGATTTTGGTTTTTGGTCTAACTCTAAAATAAATTACCGTAGATGGATGAAATGTTGACTGAATGCTTATATAAGCATTTTTTATACACCATAACATTTTTAAAATATTTTTATTTATCTAGACGGACATTTTCATTTTCCAATTTTTTTTAGGTTTTTTTTCTTTAGATTTCTATAAAACTTTATTTGAAGGGTAAAAAAACTTGAAAATTATTAGATGTATACTTATTACTTATATTATTAATATATATAATGAGTAGAGCGCGGATTTTTATGCACTTAAAAGTATCGAAATATGCCATATAATATGCGGTAAAAATCATGAAAATATGCAGTCAAAATCATGAAATAATGTAAAAAATATGCAAAAATTTTATATTTGTTTAAAATTTACAATAAAACTTATAATAATTAATTACTTAAATACTTAATAAAAAAAAATTTAGGGAATTTTCTGAAAAACTTAATTTATTTTTAAAATTTTATTTATTATTAAAATGAATAATCATATGTGCATTTCAAGTTTTTCTTCTGTGAAGCTGTGTCGTTTATCAGTTCTATAGGTAGACACACCTTTTTTTTTATGTCGATAACCGACTGACACAGCAATTAAGCTTACGTCGTAATCGATTATTTATCTTATAAAAGTTTAAATAATAATATGTATATAAATTATTATTTGGTGACTATGAAATTTAGTTTTAATTTTTCTACTTGACAAAATATTATTTTGTAAATTTTTTTAAATTTTCGCTTCAATATGCGATAAATTTTGAATTTTGCCAAAATATGCAAAAATATGCAATAACTTTTAAATATGCAAAAAAAAATTTCACCATTAGCTTCAAATTATGATGATTCGTGGAGATAACTGACAACAATCCAAAAATATTAAAAGGAAAAAAATATGCAATATTGCATAGAAATCCGCGCTCTAAATTAATGAGGTATCGTTAATAATTACTTATTTATATGGTATACATATTATTAATATTATATAATATCAATGTATGGATATATAATTTAACGATTCGCTAAATTAAGAAATAAGAATGTTCTTGCTAAAAAGACTATTAGTTAATCATTTATCATGTTTATAATATTGTTATTATTCTATATTTTAAAACTATAATAATATAATATACATATATCATATATGTATGTGAAATGTTAAACCAACATACCTCATATAATAATATCTTAGATAACTATATAGTTACCTATCATTATGTTGAGAATTATATAATAATACATTTTTAGTGATAGACATTGATGGTAGGTGGGGGTAAGGTGTGATATGTACTAGGTTTTGATAATACAGTAGGTATAGTGTAATATAGTGTTTATATGAATATGATATAATATATAGAAATTCTTTCCTAATATATCAATTGTACGCTTTAAATAGTATTATATTATTTAATATACTAATTCAGTGGTATATACTAGACATTGATTGTAGTGAAGTATGGTGTAGTATGATGTATATGGTCGCACACGTATGCGATAGTAGGTGTGCGGATGGACTAGGCTGATTAGGGACTAGTACTCTATAACCTAACCTATGGAGGGTTATGATGTGCTATATGTTAGATATTGATGGGATGGAGGAGTATGGGGTGGTATGCACTAGGTATTGATGGGAGGGGAGGGGTATGGTACAGGCACGTACACAGAATAAAATTTCGGGGGGGGGGGGTACAAAATATAGCAATACATTACATAGGTATATTAAAATTTTAAGTATAGATAAAAGAAAAAAAATCAAACAATTTATATATTTTATATAAAAAAAAATACAAACTAAAGTATAAAATCCCATTTTCGTGGTAACATTGCAAATCTATCAATGATCGACAACAAATGATTACACAAACTAATACAACTAAAAAGTCTGCTTTCAATATGGACAAGTATGTATCAAGTTGGGTCTGCAAAGCGTTTGGCACATCAACTTCGGTTGCAATATTTTCAATATTACTCGATTCACTTTCAGTTTCTTCATTATTTTTAATTTTTTTTACACCAAAATTGAATAATGATGGTTGATCACTATTTCTTTTCATTGTAAAAAAAAAAATAATAAAATATATGATACTTAATAAATTTGGTTATTTAATCAGTTTTCATAAATTAGAACTCGCAAAAATAACCATAACACTATCGCACTCGTTACTCGTATATTATAACCGTTCAAATACCGAACACAGACTAAAACTAAACGATCGTCATCGTTTAATGATTTTATTATTGTAGTTTAGCAATTCAATAGAAATTTTGGGTGACCGATCGAGTACGGAAATAAGATAAGATAATATTATCCACAAAATATGAGTTTTCTAGGTATATCGCAAATCGCAACTATACAGTTCTCATATAGTGCGTAGTTCTCAGTAATCACCTCGATCATTCAACTATAATACTATATAGGTATAAACTTGAATTTCATACCCGACTAATGAACAGAGAAAACCAGTCAACAGCTAATTATAAAAATATTTTATAATAATAGGAATATAATACATTTGACTTAATTTTAAAGAAATTATTTCGGGGGGGGGGGGTTGAACCCCCAAAAACCCCCCTGTATACGTGCCTGGTATGGTATGACATGATGTGTATGGTTGCGCACGGTATTGACTCTCATAGTCTCATAGACTAGGGAGTAGGGAGCAGTGTGTGTTTGAACTCTATAATATATATATATATATATATATCGCATATGTATGTGAAACGTTAACCAACATACCTCCTATAATAATGTCTTTGATAACTATCGCATGGACTAGTCTATGTTTGAACCCCCTAAATCATACTACAGTACTATAGGTATTGATGGGTGGGGAGGAGTATGGTATGGTATATGTTTAGTATTGGTGGAGGGGTGGGATATGGTGTGGTAAGTACTAGAAATTGTTTGTAGGGGTGGGGTATGGTGTGGCATGGTCACGCACGTACGCGATAGCAGGCGCGTGGATATAACTATAGGCTGGGCGGGGTAGCCGGATTCGTCGGATTTGCGGGGGATACAGTCGGAGTTGACCGATTGCGGCCCGAATTCAGGTAGTCGTATTTTATCCCAAATATAAGTATCCCGATTGCGTCCCAACACACATTGGTTCACAAAATAGCTTAAAATTATTAAAAAAAAAAGTATTTGGCCTTTGGAAAATATTTGAAAAACTGTATAGGAAAACGTTGTCGAATTTTGAAAATTGAATTTACTTCATAAATTAATAATTTCTTACCTGCTAGTAAAATAATTAAATTAATTTCCGATTTTATTAATATCTGTTTAATAAATAACCAAATTATAAAGTATTAGTATTTTAATGTTAAATAAGTGTAAATTCAAAAGTATTTAAATACATAGCAAGTATATTTTTGATTTTTAATATTATATATTATATGTATACAAATAGTCAAATAATAAATTGTTTACAATAAAAAAAAATGGAGTTATATACAAATAATAATATAATAATATGTCATTAAAAAGTCAATAAATTGTTTACAATAAAAAATTATATGTAGTACAAATATTATGTCAGTAGTATAGTCGATAAGAAAAAACTAAATGTAGTGTTAAATTATAGTGTTAGGGGTAGATTTTTAAAACTCATTATTTTCACAAAATCAAAATTAGATATTTCAAAGTTTTTTAATTTTGTAATTTGAGTTTGTATAAATTTTTTTTTGATAATTTGTTTAGTTGTTTCTCGAGGAGTACAAACTATAGATTGCATTTTTATTTTAGTATCTGTTTGGCATTGTTTCAAAATTTCCAAAAATTGAAATATACTTGGATGTGACTAACCTAATTAGGTTTGATAACCACTTCAATAGTATTTCCTACCTATTATGTACGGGCCGCAATCGGGAAAGATGAAAAGGTAAAAAGATTACTTTGGGCCGCAATCAGGCGACGCCCGATACAGTACATACCAAAACATACTACTTGCGTACTTATCGAAAATACGTTACACAGGACGTATACTCACTCCGGGCGTAGATCATGAACATTTCACCACATTGTGGACACCTTATCCGTGAGAACATGATAGCTCTATCGATAGGTTATTTATCTAAATAAAACGAATAACGAAACTGTTAGTCAATTCATAAACGACTCATTAAAATTATTATAGACCGATGTAGGCATGGAAAAATGCGTATTATTCTTATTAGCAGACGCTGCTCCACATGGTAAAATCAGGAAAATCTTCGAAGTTGTTTTATTCTAATATGGTACATCAAGGCCGCCCGCAGGGGGGTGCCGGGGAGGGCCGCGGGCCCCCCGCTCATTTAGATAATACCTAATTTTTATTGCATTTATTTGCATTTTATATAGCAGCTGTCTTGGAGGGTGATAAAGAGTGATAAGAGTGATGAAATTTTTCTGAGCTTAATGGATGATGTAAATAAGTACTTAATTGAACTTGGCATTGAATTAAAAACTCCAAGAATGGCGTCAAAACAAACACTGAGAAATAATACCCCTTCATCTGATCCGGTAGATTTCTATAGAAAATCAATTTTCATTCCATATTTGGATTCATTAGTTACTTCATTAAATGACAGATTTGCAGAAGATTTTGAAAAATTTGAAGTTTTCTCAATCCATCCAAAATATATGAAAAGTTTAAAAAAAGAAGAATTTATCACTAAATTGAAAAATATTAAGTCATTTTATGGAGATTCAGTAGATAATATATTAGAAGAAGGTCTTATGACTTATTTGGTACAGTAACTGGAGTGAAAAAGAAATTAAAGACAATACAGATTTTCTTGAACTTTTAGATGAAACAACATTTTTCCCATCAATAAAAAGTTGTATTTTAATAGCAATAACCCTTCCATCAACTACTTGTAGTGTTGAAAGGTCATTCAGATATGTATAATTTACTAATCTGCTTTTATAGTGCTTCTTCTTAGACATTTTTGTTTTTGCTTTATATTATAGCTCACTTAAAAAATTGAAAACTTGGCTTCGCAGTAGTATGACTCAACGCCGCTTGAATGGCTTAGCACTTATGTACATTCATAGTGATATTTTAAAAAGTCAACAATCTGACATTGTTGAAGATACAATTAAGCTTTTCTGCATGGAACCACGGCGTGTTCAATTTTTATTTGACGATAATGATCAATATAATGAGTCATAATTATTTATTATTAATTATTTTTTTTCATTTTTATTACACAGGCATATTTATAACAACAAAATATCAAACATTTATATATATATAATATATATGTATATACTTAATATATTACCTATAATAAATAAAAAATGTTTATTTACGAAGTGGTATAAAAAAAAAGAATTTATGGTAAGTGTATTATTTTTTCGCTGCCCCCCTCCCCGAAAAAAATTTCTGCGGGCGGTCTTGCTGGTACATATATGACTTGTATTACACATGCTTGTTAACTAATTGCTGAAAAAGTTCGTGAATTATTTCCAAAAATTAATATTTTAATCAATAATGGTAAAAAAATATTTTTTAAAATCACCGAGCAGAATTTCATTTTTCAGAGATGAAATGGAAAGTATACCTTTACCTCCCGTGTCTGTAATAACAAGGTGGGGGACATGGATAGTCGCTGCTTTGGTTCATACCCACTTTGCCGAATCCCTATTCGCCGACAACTCAGTTTGCCGACAAATATACCAGTTTTAAAATATTTTTAAAATATTCCCTTTTCGCCGACAGTCTAGTTTGCCGACGTCTCGGTTCGCCGACAAATTATTAATTAAGTTTCAATTTTCCCGATTCGCCGACAGTTGATTAGATCCACAATGATTTTATCGAAAACGGATAAGATAGCGATAATATTATGGTATGTTATCGATATAAGTTAAATGTTTAAATGTTTTTCCACACATAGAAATATGAAATCCATAATATGTAGTATAGAATTTAGTGTGGTGAATTTAGTTCATTCCAGCCGTTTTTGCAGTGAACTATTGAAAAGTGCTTATTAAAAATTGAATTAAAAATGGAATGGTTTAAAATAAAATCTGAAAAAGATGGAGATTTACTAGTTGTTGATACATTTATTCATCGAGTGGACAGAATACGGGACACAACTGAATACTATAAATGCATTTAAAATTGCGGCGGTCGTGCTATTTTGAAAAACAATACAGATGTAGTATTCTGTATTATCAAAGAATCACAATCACCCAACACACGGAGTTGAGTTAGCTAATCGTGGTTTTAGAAATAAACTGAAGGTAAGTAATATTTGTATAATAATAAAATGTTTGTTTTTTTTAAATATAATTAATGTAGGAGAAACTTTCGGAAATAGATGAGTGTTGGTCAATTATTCATGCTGAAGCACCTGTTTATGAAAGTAATTGAAAACAATTTAATTATAATTTGATTAGTACATATAATATTTACTTTTTTATTTAGACGTTATAAAACTTATGGACTATTTTGTGGATACGTATTTGAATAGTGATGCATGCATGTTTGACCGGAAAATATGGAATCATTTCAACACCGATAAGACACGGACAACTAACCACCTAGAAGGTTGGCATGCAGCTTTAAACCGGAGTATAAGTCGACCAAAGCCGAACATATTTGTATTGATAAATGAAATAAAAAATCAACAACAAAATTTTGAACTTGACCTACAAGCTCAAAAAACGGTAATCCAAAACCATTAAATAAAATGAAATTTTGAAAGCTTGAAGAAAGATTAAAAAATACAAAGGTAAATATTATAAAATTATTAACTTTTACATGTATAATAGTTATTATATAACCTATAATTATTTTTTTATTTTTTTCAGATTGAAATCAGAAGAAATCTCTTTAATAGAGTATGTCGATATAATAAAATATCATATATTAATACAATAATTTTAAAATTGTTTTATTAATATTTACTTTTATTTTTATATAACATCATATCCACTGACCATTTATTTTATTTTTATATAATATATCTATTGACTTCATGTATTAATAACCATTTATACATGACAAATTTGTATTAACTTTTATTTTTTAATAAGTCGGCAAATTGGGAACATGTAAATAAATAGTCGGCAAACTGGGATGTCGGCGAATTGAGAGTCGGCGAACTAGTGTGTCGGCGAATTGGGATTCGGCAAATTGGGTTTCGGCGATTAAGTCACGGCTGCTTTATATTACACGAAATATTTTATAAAATACCAAAAGGTAATTGAAAAGTTCGAAGAATACGACGCACAATTCGTTAAAAAAGTACTTGATATTATTAAAGATAGATCGGTTATTGTGAATAAATTAACATTTATATCAACTCACTTGTCATTTGATTGTTCAGTTGTTTGTTTGTTACTTGTTCAGTTTGAATAATTAAAAAACTAGAAACACGAAATATATTCTTATCTGAAAGTTTTTTTCTAATAAGTGAATTAGAAGAAAAAGTAAACATTATTCCTGGACCTAAAGGGGCAACATTAAAAAAAAAAATTAAATGATATTTTCTGTACTATAAATATCTACAACCTTCAGGTATGTAATTTAGTAATTAAATACGTGTAAAATGTAAATTTTTTAAAGTACACTTATAATAATATATTTACCTATAATATTATTATAATATAACTGGTTACTTATAAAAATAAATATAATATAATATTAAATAAAAAAAAAAATCATTGATTCATTTGACCAAATGATTTATTTGGACATAATAACAAAAAACTAAGGTAGATGTAATGATATAGGTACATATTATTTCCCCAAAAAACTTCATAGTTAAATATCAGGTGCGTTGTGCGTCCATTACCACATATTAATACTTTGTACCTATGTCAAAATTTAGCACGTAATTAGTACGAATTCGTACCACGTCAATACGTCATCAAAATTCGCTCGACACTCTTCACTTGCCAAAAATCAATTATCCAGTCACTCAAAATAGACGCGAATTTATCAAATTTATCAAATTTTTTATGTCAACATGAAGCAATTAATTCGCATTAATTTTCACGGTTTTATATTTGCCGGTTAGGTTAGGTGAAATTGTGAAATTAATTTGATGCAACGACGTTGCGTTTGTTATATTTTGACGTTTATGCCAATATTCATCATTACATGTTGACTTTTATTTATTACTATTCACGATTATTCATGATGTCCGTGAGGCATGAACTTAGCGGCACACATGAGACATAATTTAATTAAACTTATTCAACAATTTTGTTCGACATTTGTTAGAAAGTTTTTAATATTTGTTGGACAGTCGTTAAACAGTTATAAGAAATTACTCTTAATTTATTTTAATATAATATAATATATTATTTTCTCTCAATTATACTTACTAGTTATAAATTATTGCTTTAATTTTGCATACAGATGAAATGATGGAATATATTTAAATAAAAATAAATAAATACAAAATAATATTGTTGGTCAAAATAGTGGACATTATTTACACTCTTCATATTATGAGGGAAATCTAATGATAATAATAAATAATAATTTAAAAACATTGATTGATATTATTGTACTTAACTGTAGTAGTAACTAAAATCACAAATTCGTTTTTAATTGACATTTAAAATTAAAAATGTTTTCAAATATTCTCAAGTTATTGTAACATGTTGTTATAGTATATAGAAATGTCGCATAAAAGTAGCACTGTTTAGGATTAAGATGATTATTACAGTTTATTAAAAAAGACACATATCGTTGAAGGCACATCCATAATTAAAACTCAGGAAATATTTTATACAAATGGGACAAACAACAGAATTCTCGTCATAATTAAAACTTGAATACACTGTCATCATAATATGATATATAATAGTATATTATACTCATCAATTTAAATTAGAGATCCTAAAAGAAATAAAATTTAATATTAAGTAAGTAGGTAGGTACCTACTGAACGTTTTATCAGAAAAAAACATTTATTGTACAGTAAGTATTCAAATCCTAAAGAGAATTTAAAACGAAAATCTCATAAAATACATTTATAATCTATAATCAATGTAATAAATGAATACATTTTTTCCAATATTTTTCGTTTATTCTTGTGCTTATTTTGTATGATTATTTGAATAAATTGACTACCTATATGTATAATAATTAATAGGTATATTTACACAAACCTTGAACCGATTTTTAGGTGTCTAAAATCAATAAAGTATAATATGCATAGAATTGACAGTTGAATATTTAGATTTTAAATCTACAATAATATTTATGTCAAATTATAAAAGTCATTATATGTCGTCGGCTGTGCGAAAAGCTTGCGTGCACGACAATCAGAGCAATCAAAATCATAAATAATAAATAAACTATTCTTCGTGATAATAAGATAATACGGTAGAAATTCTAATTATCACGCCCGTTAATCGTATTACCGTTATTAAATATCGACTAAATTATTCAAAACAAAAATTACGCCACGGTTATTAACTATATATAAAAAAAAAAAAAATACCTGCAACCCATATCATATCCAAGACACACAAGCCGGTGGACGGTATTATTATTCCGATTTTTAGCGAACACATTTGTCATAGATGTACGTAGTTGTTGCCGGAGATTATCAAAATTCTGTAGGTACACAATGTATTGGAACGAGTTGAATCCTCAGAAACGTAATGTATTGTTCAAGTTCGATGACTCGGACGTGAAAAAAGACAAAGACCGAATACTTGTAAAACTCAAAACAAATGTAGTCAATTTCGTTAGTTTGTTTTTTTCATCTTCCAACATCCACGGCCTTAACCACTTGACCGACAGCAAGAGGCATTTTATCGAAAAGTATGTGTTATATTATACATTATTTACATAAGAAGTAAGAATATTATGTGTAATACATATATTTTGTTTATAATAAATGATACAATAATATAATATAATATATATAATATAGGCACTCATAGATAGTGTCCGAGAGATGTTTGGATTCAGTTGTCCGTACCTGTAATATGTAACCCTTTCATTTCTTTTGCACAGAATATGGTCTGAGATTAAAATAATGGTATTGACGTATGTGACCATAAATATATTCGAATATTCTCTGATTTTAATGAAACTTTTACGAGTAGCCAAGTTTTGTCAATTATAGCAGAATAACTTGCGAACGCCGTTTCTCGGCGCAAAACAAAGACATGATTAAATACGAACAAGACGCATGCATGTAACAAAGCAAGATCAATAATTATTTTACATAATATTATAATATATGACAAATATTATTATTTGCATATCGAAAAAATTATAGAATATTTTAATCTAATTATTACATTGAAATATATTTTGTGTATTATAATAATCACAAAATTAAATATATGACATTTGCTATTCAATTCAATGCTTAGTTTACATAATATGGTTATACTTTTGATAGTGTGGAGGAATAGACCTAGCTGAAGCCCCTACGATATATATTTCGTCCAGTAAAATTCTACCTCTACCCTAATATTCTATTAAATCTCCACCGATGTGCTCTAGAGGCGTATTTAGAAATTAATAATTGGTTGTCTGGAAAGGGTTGCCCCAAAAAAAAATTATTATCTTATATCCTGTTCTTTTATTCGGTGTATTAAACTTGGAACTAATTTTGAAAAATTTTAAGAGGAGACAACACCCACATGCATTGTTACCCTTGTAAAATATGGTAAATTTTACGTTGTGCAGAATATACACATTCAAATCTATTATGTTTAATACTGGAGTGAACTAACCTATTGCCAAATTTAAAAGTAAGAATATTATCCAGGGAATCTCATAACTTATAAGTTATAAGTTAATTTTATACTATACATTAAAGTGGGTTATGAACATTTTAAAATTGTAAATTGTTTATTCACTGGAGATTAGAGCTTGTAATATAGTTTTCGTAAAGTAATATTACTTTAAACTAACACGAAGAAAACCTTAAAAAAACAATTTTTCATAAAAGTTTTAAATATGTGGGATCATCTTCAAAACACATTTTGTTATTGATATTTACAACTCTGATACGTAGGTATATTGCCAGACTCATTTAATTTATAACGATATATTATACCTATTTCACACAAATCCCTAACCGCTGATAAATTACCAATGCTTTTATAATTTTATGTGACAGATTTATTTGGTTCGTTGCAATATGTTTGAGTATTTATGGTTCAGCAATACTTGGTTCGTCCACTTGGACTCGTTATCAGGAAAATCCAACTGTGATATCCATGGACAGAGAGTACAAGGAATGGCCAACTGCACTTCCAGCAGTCACTTTATGTCCTACGAACAAAATTGATGACAAACTTTTCGAAGAACTTGTACAGAAAAAGTAAGGTTGAATCAAAAATACGAATCGTATAATAAAATCAAACGCCTCAATTAAGACGTGTCGTGTAAAACAATAATGTAACGGGAATGTCATTCGATGTATATAGTTCAAAAAGAAAAAAATTATATTAAAATAAGTATATTTTATTTTTTAACGATTTTTCCATAATTTATTAAAGAATATTAAATCTTTTTCATATACACAGCACCTATGTGAATTATTCAAGTTGAAAACTCCAGCTAATATACGCAGTGCTTTATATTAAAACCAAGTAATCGGACCAATTGAGTTATAAAAATTATATCATCTTTGCGACAATACTACAATAAATTCAATAAATGTCCAATAAAAAAGTATATACTGAACAATTGATGATGGGTATACATTTCCGTCCTTATTACACAGAGAAATCAGAGATAATGCGAACCCCTGCACTAATAATACCTATATATTATCAATAATATAGAAAATAATTAATGTTATCATAAACAGTGTTCATAAATAAACTAAAAAAAAAATTATCTACCTAATAGATATTGCAATAAATCAGGTCAGAAACATAAATTCTATATATTATACCTAAAGGATTTTACAAATTTTAAGTAAGTAGATTTCGAGTCTATTCAATGCATACAATTTATTCTTTTCTTTTTATAATACTGTTATTTATAAATACCACGCGGATGAAATACTGGAACTATACATCGTTTCGTTTTGTCTTGTATTGTTTTTCAATTCGTTCCACGATAAAAAAAAAATAATAATAATAAAATCATATTTTAGGAATAGGTACTCATGAGATAATATTTATTTAGTTTTACAAACTACACAGACGAGGAAAAAGAAGAATTACGGACGTTTCTGGTGCAGTTGGCAAACGCTACTTACGGGACGTTTAACGAAGTGCCCGCGTACGATCGGATCTCGCCGGATGAGTATTTACATTACATCATGTCCCTGAGCGGTGCTATAACTTACACAATCAGTAACAGTCACGTGGACATATTTTCGTCGATTGAATTGGTGCCCAGTGTAACTGAGTTGGGCTTATGTTATTCGTACAACGGGTACGTTGCGCCTTACAACGATTACAAGTAGGTATACCTACCTATATTATGTAAATATGATCGGTGCCCTCGAAAGTGGGAATGACATTTTATGAAAATCTCGTGCTCGTTCTGAGAAACATAACATATTATTATTATTCTTACGCAGATATTGGTTAAGACGCAACATCAGCGAGTTCCCGAAAATAGAAATCATGTCTGGCACGCCGTTGGACGGTGACATTTTCGTTCAGATAACGTCCATGAATTTCGGTTACATGGTAATCATAACGCGTTTCAGAGGATATCAGCGCACTGTTTTGTCTCTCTGGTCCCCCTCAACATAGACAAAACGCAATTACGCAGAATAATTTTGTTTATTTTTTTGAGTAATCTTAGAGTAACATCGCACATTACACAAATTATGGAGAATAATGTTTTTGAGGATAGGACATATCGATTTGTCTAAATATTGTCGTAAATTAATTTCAACATTATTTGAATTTACCTATACAAAAAATTGTTTTTAATTTGAAAATCTAATACAAAGTCAAATAATACTACAATTTAAAATAGACATATCAAACCCTCAAAAATATTATCCTCTAAAATTTTTGTAGTAAGTGGTTTAATTCTAAAATAGGTAACTCAAAAATCAAAAAAAATATTTTAGGTGAAAGCATTTAATCCATTTTGGGCAGATATAGAGAAAACAAATATTGTGGTGATATGCTCTTGATAAATAGTATTAATTTTTTTCTTCGATATCATTGGTAATCATCATTAGGACAATAATTAATATGATATTATACCGTGATGTGTTAGGGATTTTTGCACTCCCCCTACGAAGTCCCCGACGTCGGGTGCCGCATTTACACGTCACCTGAGAATTTCTACAAAACGCTGGACGTGACCGCGCTGAGCATATTAAGTACGCCAGAAGTCAAATACCTCTCACCCAAGCAGAGGGGCTGCAGATTCTTGGACGAGAGTGAGTTGGAGATAAGTGCAATTTATACGTACAATTTATGCCGGAACCAGTGTCGAATGGACCAAGCGAGGAAACTGTGCGGATGTGTTCCGTACTTTTACAAGCCGCTTAGTGAGTGACTACGCTGCAGTCGTATAAATTACTTTTTATTTGCATAGAATATAATATAGGTTTTTAAAATGCATCGATAAAATCGCATTGACAATATAGAGGTATTGAAAAGACTTCAAGTACGGGGTGGGGGTGAATTTAGTATTATGACCACGGTGGTCATCCGTGGGACGTTCTACCCACCCAGCATGCCAAAACACTGGTGGTAAGCGACATATACTGAAACTCATTATAAGAAGTAGTTATAGATATACCAAAATGAACAAAAGGCATTCTCCGATCCGAATAGAGTTAAAAAAAGGGGTCCAAAATCAATCATCTTTTTCCATATTTACCTTAAATAACAAGATAGCATTCGATATGGTCAAAGTATATTTTTGAACATTAATTTCAGAAAAATATAAAATATGCGATGTCAAAGGAATGCATTGTTTGGATCAATATAAAGGTAAATTATATTGGTTTAGCGTATTAAATAAGTATGATAAAAATATTTATCTATTACTGATTTTTTTCAGAGTTTCTTATAAAACTACGGAACACAACAGAGGTTGATGAAAAAGTAAACTGTGGTTGTTACCCACCTTGTGACGATGTTAATTATATCGTAGAAGGAGACAACACAATTCAATGGTAATTTAATATTCAAGTACCTAATTACTAATAATAATTAATAAACAACTAAAAACCCAAAATGAATTAAATAAAAATCATTTTAAAAATATTATATAACTGTAAAACAAATATATTATGTCGGTACTGTTATTAGTTGTCAGTTATTACTTACAATTTCATCTGTTAAGCAATTATTTAACTCGGTAATTATGGTTATTTTTCAGGTTTCTAGGAACTAATTTAAAGTGGGGACTTATCAAATATCCTCGTATGCGTTTGAAAAGAAATGTTTTATTTGGTTTCACTGATGTTTTGGGTAAGGAATCAAAAATGAAAATAAAAGATCAATTCAATATTTATTTTAATTTATGATTTATAATAACAAATAACATTTAATAAATTATAAAATACTTTATATTTTACTTACAATTTTAGTTTCGATTGGAGGCACAGCAGGTCTGTTTCTTGGATGTTCAGTATTAAGTTTCCTGGAGATAATTTACTTCTTCACGTTTCGTTTGGCAATAACATCATTGTGTAAGAAATAATAAGAAACATTTGTTTTTA
The DNA here is from genome assembly GCA_027563435.1 of Nasonovia ribisnigri. Classification (NCBI taxonomy): domain Eukaryota; kingdom Metazoa; phylum Arthropoda; class Insecta; order Hemiptera; family Aphididae; genus Nasonovia; species Nasonovia ribisnigri. The sequence goes on along the minus strand of JANEHU010001981.1, from coordinate 17,030 downwards.
TTTATTTATTTATCTCTACAGTTAGTAAATATGAAACCAAGTATATCACAGTATAAGTTTAAAGTTGTATTTTATTTTTTGTTGTTACAATATAGGTACTTGTAATTTTAAGGTTTCACTTATAGTGTAGTGACTCAATACTTATACAAAATGAACCAATTGAACACTGTAATTATTAAAAGTTTTCTTCCTGTAAAAATCTGTGACAAATTAATTTTTATTTTATTTACATAGCTGCCGCGATGTCCGAAATAAATTATAATAAAATGTATGATAATATGCATTTATTATTTATAAGACTATTATATTGAAAGTTGAACGTTATGTATTTTTATGATAGGTAATATGCTATTGTATATTTTACAATCAATGTCCAATGGTAGTAGTTATGCTGTTTCCGCAATTATAAATTTATATTGACGCAAAAACGTATACTTAGTGATTACACGACATTGTTATTTATTAAATATAATGTATATTATTTAGGTATATGCACGTTAAGATGAATATCATCATGACATAGATATCTGTAGGCATAAACATGCATAATTGTTTAATAATTACTAAATTATTGTTCTCACCGATTATGCATACCTTGTCACTCCATTGAAGAATAATTTTATTTTCAACCATTAATTACCCTATGTTATTTTATATACTTATGTATTTATATAAATAATTAATTAATTAATTATTTGCCGTGTTTGATGGATTTGCTTCGTTGTAGGTACCTACCTACCTATAATAGTTCGTAGTAGTAATAGCACTTTAAAAAAAAAAATATAATATTCGATTTAAAAGTTGAAAATATTGTATTGTTTTGTTTGAGTTGCTGTAATGTGCTGTTAATCACGAGTTTATAAAGTTTGAGACGAGGAAGTTCTTTGTCGAGTTTAATTGTATTCTATAATTGTTGAATCGTAATTGAATTGATTCCTCGAATTCGATTCGAATATACAGAGTAAAACTATCTGGATCGTGTAGATGCTCCAACTCTGGTGTCAATTTTCTGTCTGACGGTTGTATCAAATTATGCTCAGATAAATATATTTTTAATATAATACTGAGATCATGGATAAGCCAGTATTTAGTCTAAAATGCCACAGGTACCACAACAGTATCCAGCAAGTCACAGTGGCTCGAGAATTTTTACGCTAAACCAATTGTTGACGAAATTTACATTTTTTTTTTTTTGTGATTCACAAAGAAATAACCTTAGATAGTTTAAATTTCGCCAAATGTTTGTATGACTATTTTCCAGAAATGATGACATTTTCAAAATAGTTTGACTTTTTTGAACTATTTATAGGCAAGAGACATTTTCGATTTTTTTTTTTAATTGTCGTAGATAAATATGTAATTCATACTGTAAACAATCATTTTTACTAAGTAAAAAGCTGAAACGGTAATTTTAAATGTTGTCCACGTAAGATGGTCTTTGCAAACATAATCGCGTATGGTGTATTTTATGTATAGGGCGTATAGGCGCGATAGGTGTGCATCAGCAACCGTTAACAATTTTTACATTTAGAATAACTTTGATGCAATATTTTTGATAATATGTAAGCACTCCATAGGAAACTTTTTTGTGAAAACATTTTGATAAACAACAGTTATCAGATGACACAAACAATTATTGTCATTGAAAGATTATAAGCTATCATTTTTTTAAAAATATATAAACCTATTCAAATTATTGTAATTTCATATAATAATTCTAAAAAAAGGAATATGATGGTTCAATTACGTATTGTAATCAATGTATGTGGTACATAAATTATAGTGATGTATACACTGCAGTGCCTCACAAATCCCGAAGACTTCATGAAGCATATTAAACACTAGGATAATAATAATTTCGTTTCGATTTAATCTAATAAAATATATAAGAGACGTCGAGATGATTTCATATTTACCAATTGTATTTAAATGTTGAATACAGTTGTATCATATTATTCAAGTACGTTATAACTATATATTTTCAGTAAAAATATATTATTACTTATTAATTTTCTTTCATAATTTTATTTTCGGTTCATATACAATATAACCACGATTTAAGATATACTTAAATATATATGTATATCTTAAATCGTGAATATAACCCATTTGAATACGCTTGTATCGTAACCTAGGTGCAATATAACATAATAATAACAATTTTATGTTTGACTAAACAAAACCATTTCCTCACAGTTACAATAGTACATCATAATATATTGAAATAATTTGTAAATCGTGCATAAATATTTTTTGTCGTACATTGAATAGCGTGATTTTCAGTATTCAGCTTTCCAGTCATGATGTCAGCTAAATCGAAGAACATGTCTTTTAATACGTCGGCTAGCAGGATGACTCTGGTTACCATCAAAATATTGATGGTCATACTGCTAGGGCTATCCTTATCCGTGTTTGCTGCACCGTTGAGTTGGGAACCCGAATGGTCGGCGATTGTCGTACCCATTACACATTCACAGGCCACTGCTAAAGAAGGCCGACTTATGGGACAGTCCAAACATTTGCCATGGGGGAACGACATGTCCACAGCCACCCGTACTAAACCGGTGGGAACGGTGACAGAGGCTCCTTACCTCTATAGTACGTGTCGTGGTTTTTCTTGTCGTGACATGAACCGCAGTAACAACCGCGATGTCGAGGATCGCCGTGACAAGGATCGCCTCAGTCAGAATCACCAAGAGCCGAAACGATGCGGTAACAATCACAACGAGAAGAAGCGATGTGGTGGTAAGAACCAGCAAAATAAGCCCTGTGGTAAAAACCAGCACCAGAAGCACTGCGGTAAGAACCAGTGCGAGAAGTGCCGTGGTAAAAACCAGGGTAAGAAGGACTGTGGCGAGAAGCGCCGTTGTAAAAACCAGTGTAAGGAGCACTGTGGTGAGAAACGTAACGGCCAGAGTCGTCATGACACCACGAATTGCAACCGGCAAAACAAGCGAAAAAATAATATGAAAAACGGCAACAAACGCGGACCGCTTGTCGTGGACAATAAGGTATATTATAGGTGCAATATAGTGATGGCGTCGTATATAGGTATTATTAATTTTCTGCACATCGATCAAACTCATTAGTTGTAGGGCTAAGTTATATACACCTTGAAGGGTTTTTAAACGCTCTTTGGGATACGTGTATTTTAAATCTTATTACTATAAACGCTTGCGAAGTCGTCCAGGGAGTTTTTCCAAGAGAAAATGTCTCGCCCTATCTTATCGAAATATACTTACAACCGTGTGTGTGTTATTGAAACATGCTTGGTTTGGCATGCAAAGGTTTTTTCTTGCATTAAAGTCTGAGGGGATATAATGTAAATTGCAATGAGTTAAATCCATATGACATGGGAGGGGAGGGGAAACTTTCAAGCAAATTAGCTATATTTGCAATTTTTAAGGACGGATACATTATTTATCATATAATGACTTATATATTATACAGTTTTCTGTAGGTTATTAAAGTATTGTATAGACGAAACATCGTTGGTACAAAACTTGCGGACGTACCTAACACCAGTTGGTATATTATTGTGATATAAGTACGTTTACCGACGTTATTTAGGTACCTACTAACTAACACTTTTCCCAGTTATACACTTACACACCACGGCCACGACTGCTCACTGCCACGTGTTCATGTCGTTTTATTTTACAGGTGTTCGTCAACGTCAATGATGGTCGAACGCCGGGTCCAACACTATTGCCGCGGATTGAAACAACAGTGGCGCAGACTCGACAGGCCTCGATCGTGCCACAGAGCGTTGGACACTGTGACTGTACTAGATTTTGGCATTCGGACGTCAAATGGTTGTCTTTATTAGCAATCTGTATAGCTATAATCTTTTGTATTTATAAGGTGTATTTTATTTCCGATCGTTATCACAGTATTATCTACTAACGCGGAGAATTTGAATGTCGTCTATTATTGTAGTAAGTCGTACTTACCGTCAAATGTCCGTCAGGTTGGCACCAGTGCCCGTTACATTTTCTATATTATTTTTATAATATTGTAGTAGGCATAGGAAGGTACTATTGCGTATTGTAAATTTGTAAATAAATTATTTTTTTTTTCTCGACAAAGCTACCTACAGTGTTTTAAATATTCAACACTGTTATTTTACAGTTATATTATACATAGGTTCGACTCGGTTCGAGGATTAAATGTTGAGCTTATATTAGTTTAAATGTACTAATGACAAAACGACGGTTAACAGAAATAATTGATTGGGACTACCTAATAATGTAAAGGTAGGTACCTACTATAAACTATTAACTATATATTATGTCTAGAATTTAATCACAACGGTAATGGAATAACATGGTTCTAATATAGTTAGTATAGTAGCATTTGATAGTTTATTTTTGTGCAAACGGCAGATATAAGTTAACTATCCATCATGAAGGCCAATGTGAAAATATCATAAAATAATATATTTGGATTTTAAAATCTCGTATAAGTCAAGTAAAAAACATAAAAAATATAAAGTTGCTTACAATTTTCATAATTTACCAATTATTTACATATTATATTATCTATTTAAACAACAACAAAAAAAGGTGGGTAAGTGGATGTCGCTCTGCTGTACAGTAGATTACAAGTAAATCACTGTTTATTGGAAGGTATTAAATTTGAATTCAATGACATAATATCATTGTATATATGCGAAAAAAGTTTCAAAGTTGAGACGAGTAGTTCAGACCGCTGATCCCTCGTCCTTGCTGATCCTTGCTCGTCCTTGCTGATCCTTGCTCGTCCCCTCATCCTTGCTCGTCCTCGTCATCCCGCCGCCCGATCGCGCACGTACGCGACGTTACCCCACACCACCTCACCCACCTGCTGACCACGCCGCCCGAGCCGTCAAACATATTTTTCACGCTTGCGCACGAGGAAGGTACTCGCACGCAACAAGTGATGAATCTTTTTTTTCATTAAATAAATAATGAAAAAAACATTACCGGGACTCGAACCCTTGACCCCCGAGTTACAGTGCTGACGCCTTGACCCACTAGGCCACAACCCGATATACTGTTACATGGATTCTTAACGTATATAGGTGAATGAAATACACTATTCCGACCTGAACATATCTCATCACGTAACCAAGGGGTCGTTATAAATACAGTCGATTACGGCACCAAAGTGTTATCATTTTTTTTTTTATCAATGTTATCACATAATATGATAGTATCACCTATAATCTATGTTAAATATAATAATAATATTATATTATATTATTCTTAATTCTAATTTCTTAATTATCTAAATAAAGTATAAATAATATAAGTATAAAATAAAAAGTCTGTGGTAAAAACTGTTAGGTATATTATATTATTTAATATACTATTTAAAGACTTGTCACTCAGCAGTTTCAAATAAAAACTCTTTAAAAGTTTATTTTGAGACTCTACCCCATTATTTGTGGCAACTTTTATGTCATATTCTAATTTAAAAAATGTATTTGTCCATTTTTCTTCAACAGAAAGCCAGGTTCTGATGAAGTATTCCTGTATCGGTTCACTCTTGAACGGGGAGAAATACCTACTAAATTTATTGGTTGTCCTTTCTTAATAAATAACTTAATATCGATAATTATTTAACTGTAAGTAGTATATTTTGTATACTAGAAATTTATTTACAAGACATTTTTTAAGTAGCATAGACGAAAAACAACATCCAGAATGTTCAAAAGAACTAGATACTTTAAATAATGTCCATAATAAAATGAGTGAAATGGTTATGAAGAAAAATTATTTAACACTGCTACCTACAAAACGTAGTTCAACAGTATTATTAGATTTACCGAAAAGCCATAAAAGACATAAATCAAAAGACTAACCTATCCTAATTTGTATTTATTATAATGACTTTTTATTTTATACTTATATTATTTATACTTTATTTAGTTAATTAGGAAATTAGAATTAAGAATAATATAATATAATATAATTATTATATTTAACATAGATTATAGGTGATATAATTGGTGACCTCGGTAAAGAACATTATGGCAAACGAAAATACGAACGCCGACACAAACAATTCGTTACCCCCAAACGACTATCCAGCCTTTGCGACCGTTAATCGTGTTACTGTCAAAGTGCCGCCATTTTGGAAGAGCGATCCGGCAATATGGTTTGCACAGGTAGAGGCACAATTCCATTTAGGTGGAATTACGAACGATTTGACAAAATATAACCATATAGTAGGTGCAGTTGACACTGAAATATTATCACAGGTGTCTGACATCATTCAAAAACCCCCGGATACCGACAGATATAATACTTTGAAGAATCGACTCATCGAATTATTTACCGATAGTCAAGAATCAAAATTACGCAGACTTCTAGGAGACATGCGTTTAGGCGATAAGAGACCGTCAATGCTGCTAAACTAAATGCAAAGACTGGGAGGAATGGCATGTAGCACACAACTACATAAAACCTTATGGTTACAACAACTACCGGTAACTACACAATCTTGTCTAACAATGAGTACTGGGACAATTGAAGAGCTTGCCAGACTTGCCGACAAGATTTCTGAGATCGACCAACAACGGATGAATTGTTAATACAGTTTCCGAATCAACAACAGAGATATTAAAAACATTAGTAAAAGAAGTGAACGAATTAAAAATCGCCGCCAACCGAAACGACAACCGATCCCGTTCATTAAGCACAAGTAAAACATCGCGATCACGTTCAGTTTCACGCGCAAGATATGGGAAATGGAGGATGGGCGAAAACGGTTATTGTTTTTACCATGATAATTTTGGTAAAAAAGCCAGGAAGTGTGTAGATCCTTGTGAGTATACTACCTCTAAAGGTAATCAGCACGAGGGAAACTAATAGACCGATCCAAGACGGCAGCCTCGGATATCGGTTTAAAAAGCTGCCAAACCACACGACAATCAAATCACAATCTAACAAACAGCAAAAGGCTTATGATCAAGGACAACGATTCTCATATACAATTTTTAATTGATACAGGATCTGATGTTTCCATATTGCCTTGTAAACACAAAAATAAACAAACTAATAATCTTAAATTATTTGCAGCAAACAACACAACAATAAATACCTATGGTGAACGAACACTAACAATTAATCTTAACCTTCGACGTTTATTTCAGTGGTCTTTTATATTAGCTGACACTGAAAAGGCAATTATAGGTGCTGATTTTTTACATAAATTCAACCTTTTAGTTGATATTCGCAATCATAGACTAATTGACAATACTACCAAGTTATCAACAGTAGGTATACAATCAAATGCAGTTGTATGTTCAATTAGAACATATGCTGACAATCATAACTTTGCTGACATTTTACATGAGTTTCCTACAGTGACTATACCACAAGCATATACAGCTACAGCCACACATCAAACATCACATTTTATTGAAACACAAGGCCCCCCTGTATTTGAAAAACCTAGAAGACTATCCCCAGACAAACTATTGGCAGCTAAGAAACAATTCCAGAATATGATGAATTTGGGAATTTGCAGACCATCTAATAGTCCTTGGGCATCACCATTACAAATGGTACAAAAGAGTAACCAAGAATGGAGACCCTGCGGTGATTATAGACGCTTAAATGGTATTACTACACCAGATCGTTATCCTATTCCACATGTTCAAGACTTCAATCACTTACTTGCTGGTAAGAAAATATTTTCTACCCTAGATTTAGAGCGTGCTTATCACCAAATACCTGTGAATGCTGATGACATACAAAAGACAGCAATAACAACACCTTTTGGTCTATTTGAATTTGTGCGAATGCCATTTGGACTCAAAAACGCAGCCCAAACATTCCAACGTTTTGTGAACGAAGTTTTTATGGGTTTTGAATTCTGCTTTGTATACATAGATGACATCCTAATAGCATCAGACAATTTGGAACAACATAAGGTACATTTACGAAAGGTATTCGAACAACTTTCTAAATTTAATTTAAATATTAATGTTCAAAAAAGTGTTTTTGGCCAAAATAAGGTGCGTTTCCTAGAGTTTGACATTACTATGGACGGTACTACACCTGCAGCAGAAAGGGTAAAAGCAATTCAAGAATATGATAGACCAAAGACCGTCAAGGAGCTTCGACGATTTTTGGGCATGTTAAATTTTTATCGTCGTTTCTTACCAAATGCAGCCAAAAATCAAGGGGTACTAAACGATTATTTAAAACAATCCAAGAAAAATGATAAGACACCAATTAATTGGAGTAAAGAAGCTATTCAATCATTTTTATTATGTAAAGATGATCTAATTAATGCAGCAACATTAACACACCCACGTACCAATTCTACCATTGCATTAGTAGTTGATGCATCAAATTATGCAATTGGAGGAGTACTTCAACAGAAAGAAGATGATGAAAATAATTGGAGACCAATATCATATTTTTCAAAAAAACTTTCAGATACACAACAAAAATATAGCACTTATGATAGAGAGTTACTTTCTATGTATTTGGGTGTTAAACAGTTCAGACATTTGTTAGAAGGTAGACCTTTTACAATATTTACAGACCACAACCCTCTTATATTTTCATTTTGTCAAAAGAACAATAAAGCAACACCTAGACAAGTGCGTCAACTAGATTTTATTGGACAATTCACCACTGATATTCAATACATTAATGGAAAAAGTAATATTCCAGCTGATTTTTTATCTAGAATTGAAGCAGTTGAATTTCCAGGTTCAATAGATTATAATAAATTACAAGAACATCAAGAAGCAGATGAACAACTCAAACACCTACTTGAAGCAGATAGCACTACCAGTTTGAAATTAAAAAAATTGAAATACGGATCTGGAACATCATTTATTTATTGTGATACTTCAACAAATAATGTCCGACCATACATACCTATCAATTTCAGGCGTACAATATTTAAATCTGTACATGAACTAGCACACCCAGGACAAAGGGGCACAACTAAAATGGTAACAGAACGTTTTGTTTGGCCGGGAATCAAAAAAGATTGTGCGAAATGGGCAAAACAGTGCATTCAGTGCCAACAAGCAAAGATCTCACGACACACAAAGAGTCCAGTGCAGCATTTTGACATACCGGATGCACGTTTTCAACAAGTCCATATAGACATAATCGGTCCGCTTCCGCCAGTAAAGGGTAATACATACTGCCTTACTTGTATCGACAGATATACATCATGGCCAGAAGTCTACCCAATACCAGACATAAAAGCAGAAACGATTGCAGAAACATTCTACTCTGGTTGGGTTGCTCGCTTTGGGGCACCTGAAAAAATTGTTACAGATCAAGGCAGACAATTTGAGAGTAAACTATTTGCATCACTGACAAATCTTTTGGGAATTTATAGAATCAGGACAACGCCTTACCATCCTCAATCAAATGGAAAAATTGAACGATTCCATAGAACTCTCAAACAATCCATAAAGGCACATGCAAAATCTGATTGGGTAGCAGTACTTACACCAGTACTATTAGGATTACGGTGTGCAATAAAAGATACTAACGTGTCAGCCGCATACTTAGTATATGGTACATCACTACGGATTCCAGGTGAATGTTTCACAAGTAACATCAATACACTTGATGAAGATATGTTCGTGTCACATTTAAAACAAAAATTTGAGAAAATCAAACCTGTAGAAGTTTCACACAAATCTACAAGGAGCACATTTGTATCAACAGAACTACAGAAAACATCTCATGTCTTCGTTCGAGTTGATGCAGTGAAGAAACCCCTCCAGATGCCCTATGATGGTCCATTTATGGTATTAGAACGGATGGACAAATATTACAAAGTAGATATTAAAGGTAAGCCGACAGTTATATCCATTGATCGTTTGAAACCTGCATTCATGGCGTATGAAGATGATACTCAGCACGACCATTCCTATGCTATGGAAATGGTTAACCAGAATAAGAAGAGTAAGCTTACTGTGTCATTTCAAATATAATAAAATTTATAATTTTCTTGTTATGTTATAACTTATAAATAGTTATAATCAAAATATTGTTTCATTTGTATGTATATATTTTTTTTATTATTTATCAGATTATTATCATTATCATGTTAAAACTTTATCAACCATGTTATCCTACGACTCCGTCTCTGGACGGGGAGTACTGTAGGGACAATTATGTATCTTGGCAACACTGTATGTTTTTGTACTCAGTTTTTGTCTCATGACGGCGTCCGCGTCTTTGTATTATTACTACTACTTATTAATTTTAATATAATGTTGTTTAATTAATAATTTTAATTATAAAAGTGTTCCTATAATAAAGTCATTTATATTAATATTCATCATTTAGTTAGTATTATCTACAACACTATAATACTATCATATTATGTGATAACATTGATAAAAAAAAAATGATAACACTTTGGTGCCGTAATCGACACGAGTGTCTCATTACAGCAAAATTTTTGGCTGCGTTATCACTTATCAATAAATATTTACCAAATCAGCTGTTATCATAGATTGAATGATAAAAATTAAAACCACAGAACAAACATAAAACCATCAAATTTATTTTATTATTTATCATACATCATAATTAATACATAAATTAATATTTTATTAGTATTTATTGCTACTACTTACAAGACATATAATGTATTGTTTACTAGAAATAAAATGATTTATCATATAAATAATACCACAGTCAAATCCGAAAATCATAATTTATGTATAAGTACACCTATTAAGTATCAATATTTATTAGTATTGTTTAAATTGTATCATATGAATGATCAAATGCACAGTGAACATGAGCACTCTCACTATTGACATCTTCAAATCCAGATACTATTGCATTAGTTTCATTTATGGAAGGTTTTGAGAGTTGAGTTTTATGACAGCTTTTTTTTTTAGTTGAGTAGAGCCGAATCTGATTATCAAGTTTTTTTGTAACATTGATATGATAACTGGCGTAAGTTTTATTTTTTCTCCTTCATTCATGAGTGTAATAACTTTACTTAATTTGTTTTCTATCTGTATTCTATTTAGATCACTTAATGAATTTGTTCCAGTTAGACCCAAAATAATTTCTGCTTGATGTTTTATTTTCAGATTTTGATCAATTTTGTGGTGATTTGTATAAGTTGTGTTCATATCAAATAAGATTTTTTGTTCTTCAAGATTTGTTTCTTTATGAATAATATTATTGTCATCCAAATGTTTATAGAAATTACGAGCACAAGCATGTATATGCTTACAAATATTTGCTTTGATGACATTGTCAATACAAGAACAATGGTAAGTATGAATGCAAATTTTGCATTTTTCACATTTTAAACATGCTGTTTGTGTACACGTTTCACTAACTTTCATGATATTATACTGTTGGGAAGGATTTGATAATGAGTGTATTATGTACCCTTTCTCATTTTCCAAAATTTTAATTTGTTCCAGTTCGATTGTTTCACTAATGTTATGACTTAGGCGGACTTTTTGAACTTTTTCAGTTGGGACATATTTTGATAATTTGATCAATCGCTTGTAAAGACTATCTCTAGAAAATTTCATGAGAGCATGAATAGTTTTATCTAAACGTTTCACTCTTTTCCCTTCCAAATATATATGCTTCAATATCTTGTGAAACGATTCCAAATACATATTCGTATTTATCCCAAGCCTCAACCTAAAACAATAAGCCCAACATTCTGGCCGCCTTGAATAATATTTCTCAAAGTACATTCCAAACCTATTAGTATCATCATCATCCTTCAAATCTCGTAAGACATTTTCGAGATAACTATAAAATTGTTCTATAGATGTGGTTTGTAAAAGGGTTCTTAATGTTTTGTAAACTAATGCTTTTTTTTCGGGTCCGCCACTGATTTTACATAGATTTTGTCTCCAGTTTTTGTCTACATGCCATGTACACAATAGTCTGTGTTCAACAGATCCCATAACAACAACCCATGCATTATAGAACGCTGGAGCATCATCAGTCATAAATACATTGCAGTTAATAACACCTACTTTATGCTTAATTATATTGAAATATAATTGGAAAATTATCTCATCAGAACGATTTGACTAACAGAACGCAACTGGACAACCTGATCCAAATTCATCAACAGTTACAATAGTATATAACTGAATATCATATGCATTTGTGCCATGAGTACCATCTATACAAATTTTATTGTGGCCGAATTTTTTTAATTGTTCTTCTTGAAAATTAAGAAAAGTTAATTTAATGTTTTAAATATAATATATTTAAAATTTGGCGGTAAAATTATTAAATCTATGATAACAGCTGATTTGGTAAATATTTATTGATAAGCGATAACGCAGCCAAAAATTTTGCTGTAATGAGACACTCGTTAATCGACAGGAGCGTCTAAACACAGTAATGGTGCAATGATTGTGCGCATGCGCGTGAACAATGTTAGGGTATCAGCTGCAGCTGTATTCTATGGTTACTGCCTTATCAGTTATCCGTGGTTATCATACAAAATATTATAAACATTAAAATTAAAAATAATAACAAGTCAATTTTTTTTCAATGAAGTTAGTACTTAGTAGTCTCTAGTCATTATTTATTATTTATTTAGAAGTCGCACAAAATAGGTATATACAAAAATAATTGTCATTAATTGTCACAAACTTAAGAATAATTATAATAATATTAAAACACAAAACAGGTATATACAAAAATTATATTTAATAATTCGTACGTCAATAGTTAGGTACCATATGAATGAAATATAGAATCTAATGTTCTTTATAATATGAATGTTCAACATCTTGTTCTTTTAAAACATTTAATTTCTTATTTAAAAACAAATCATTTCAAGTCTGGAAGGTTTTGATAAATCATTTTCAATTTTTTGTCGTTTTTTTTTAGTTGAGTAAAAATTGGTTTGTGTCATTATTTTTTTATTTGGAGGATCAATGTTGGTTTTAATGAACTCTGTGCCAGTTGCTGTTTCTTTTGATGCCACATTAATAAAAGCATCAAGGGCTTCTAACTTTTGCATGGCCACCTTAAGATACTCTGGATTTTGGATAGAAGTAATTTTATTTATAATACTTGTGGCTTTTTCATTAAATTTAGCATATATATTTTCATCTTTTTTAGGATTACCCAAAGTCTTCATGTGAACTTCTAACTCTTCTGTTTCAGATTGTTTGTTTATTTTGGTTGAAGTCACTGTGACATCTACATCTGTTTCTGGTGTAGGATGTGTGGTAAACAAATTACTTGTAAGTTGTAAGATCTTCAAGTAATTTATTTTCTGATTCAATTATATTTAAGGCAATAAAGTGGATATGCTTACAAATTATAGATCTATCAGCAATGTCTTCTTCGAGAAATTAACATCACAATCGTTACACTGAGACAATTTTAACTTGATTTCACCTGATTGACATTTTAAACTTTTTTGATGTCTATTTAATGAAAACTTTGTTGAGAATCCAACTTGACAAATTTCACAATTAAAATTCATTTTATAAAAATTTAAAAAAAATATTTAAAAGAGTTGATGTGGACTAGGACTGGATACTTTTAAATGACTACACTTCTATAATATTCTTGCCTTTTATGACAAAATAAAACACTGAATGAAGATAAACCATTTATTTTTATTCAATGATAGTCATGCCTTTTATGACAAAAAAAACCCCTCTGAATGAAGATAAATCATTATTTATAAACTATTAACTTAATTCCACCTATCTAGATTATATTGTACAAATTTGAATTTACCGCTCTTATTATGTTATATAACTGATAACAAAATATCAGTTACCACACCCTGGGTAATTGTATTGTTTGACCACGCGCATGCATATAATCATTTGTTCACGCGCATTCGCACAATCATTGCACCATTCCTGTGTTTAGACGCTCCTTAATCGACTGTATTTATCACGAACTAAGATATACAGGACTGGAAACAATATGGTTGGAGGGTGTGAGAGGTAAATCCTCCTTAATGTATACAAGGAGCGGGGTACGGGGGCTTCGAGTTCTTGTCAACACTTGCGCTATCTAGGTATCTAAAACAAGAAATTAATAAATCGGTATGCAAATCATTGCTTAATTTCCCGCCTTTTTCATGGTTGTAAAATAATATCTAAATATCACGAACTAAGATATATTATACTAAACATAGTATAATTATAATTCATATTATTTGTGTCTGTTTGATGTTGACCTTGGTGACCTGATGTTCAACTTTTTTTAAGAAAGATTTATGCTGATTATTTGTTATAATTTAAATTTAATTGGTTTATCTTAAAATCCACACAATTATGGTGAGGTGTTGTGTATTAGATTGTGTTTCACATAATGAAAAAAAGAAAAAAATTTCATTATTTACTATACCAAAAAATCCAAATATTCGTAAAGAATGGATCAACATTCTATCTGAAGTTAATGGTAAAGATATATTATCAAGGTCACGAGTGTGCGAGTTACATTTCAATACATGGGATATATCTCGGACATATTCGTGTTGGAGCAGTACCAGTTCTAAAACCACTGTAGAGTCAACTGAAACAGCAGAAACCAAGGAAGTATTAATTAAATACTTATATAGTTATTAGTTGTGTACTTAAAAATATTTATAATTTTCAGGATTTTTTACAGAGAACTATAAAACCAAAACTAAACCCTAATGCAATTCCATCAATATTTGAAGTAAAACATTCACAGAATGTGCCACAACCTCCAGCAGCTTGTTGTAAAAAACTTGATTGGTCTGATGAGCCATTTACAATTAAACCTCTACCATTGTCTTTAAATAAATCAACTAGTCACTATAAATCTCAAGAGACTAGTTTTCAGGTAAGTATATGTATTTTATCACACAGGTTATTATTTTTTTTAAATATTGAATTTACCTTTATTTATTTGATTAGATGGTTTTAATTGACTCGTTTAAAAAGTTGTTGGAAAATGTAACCAACATAAATTTGTCTGTTGGTTGGAATTATTTTTATGACCAAACAGCAGTCACTTATTATTTCATAAAACATGAATGTATTCAAGAAGTGAAAGCTGTAATTGAAAGACAAATTGTTTTAACATCAGAATCTATTATAAATTTTTATGCTTATGACAAATTAGTTGATAAAGAACAACTTTTGATTAATTTACAATATCCATTTAATTTAACTGACTTAGAAAGAGTTATCATAATGTTTTCCCAAAAACAACTATGTGTGGGTGGACCAAATGCACTAAATTACACAGGTTAATCTAATATAGTATAAAAGTTTCTAACATTTATTTCACAAAAACTAAATATATATTATGTATACAACTAAATATAATATAAATCATTTTATTGAAAGGTATCACCGATAGAAATTCTAAATTAGAAATGAACAATGTTTGGCATCATTTAAATTGTCCCCGTATAATTTCTATGAAACGAAAGAGGAGTGTACAATGTCAAAAACTACTAACAAAATTTCGGATTAATAATAGTAAATTAAAACACAGTGTTAGAAAATGTATTACAAAACGTATTGGAGGTTCACTTACACCAAATAGAAGATTCTTTTATAATGGTATTTTAAAAAACAAAAGAAAACTTATTAAAACAAATAAAAGGTTTGTGTATCATAGTATAGTATAGTTTTTGTTGAGTTTAAGGATTATGTTTGTAGATCGATCTGGACAAAAATGACTACACTGCTTTTAGTAATAAGTAATATTTACTAAACGCATGACGTACACATAAGAAATATTATAATGTAGTACCGACAGTATGCTAAAAGTCGGCCTTATATACAAGTGACCTATTGACCTAAGTCTCACGCCACTGTTTAACAATATCTGATTCGCTAATAAATATATCGCATGATATGGCGTGATTTTGCACATTATTAATAGCAACGATGCTGTTGTTGTTGCACAATATGATGGTACTTTATACAATATTAAATTATATTCAACACACCCCCGTAATTAATATTTTATACAATAAAGAATTAATGCAATTTAAACAATGATAGTTTTTTCCTTAGTTTTTCAAATCTATCTTTTGGAAGTGGTTTAGTAAGTATGTCTGCATATTGTACTTCCGTCCCAATGAACTGTAGTTTAAATAAGTTTTCTTCAAACTTTTCCTGATGAAGTGGTATCTGACATCGATGTGTTTAGTCCTTTTGTGAAACTCTGGATTTTTCACTAGTCGAATTGTACTTTGATTGTCCACGTATACTGTTGGTTGATCGTACTCTATGTCATTGTTGATTTCCTTGACCAATCTGTTGATCCAAACCAATCCTTTGACTGCTTCACATGCCGCGATATATTCGGCTTCAGTGGAACTGAGTGTCACTATGGATTGCCTTTGCGCTTGCCATGAGACCGTAGACAGCCCCAGCATGAACACATGACCTGAAGTTGACCGTCTTGTCACTAAGTCCCCTGCATAGTCAGAATCTGAATACACACTTAAGCACAGATTTACGTTAGATTTATAGTATAGACCAAAGTTTGTTGTCCCTTTTACGTATCGAATTATACGTTTAACCATAGTCCAATGTACCGACGTTGGATTATTTAAAAACCTACTAACATAGTTTACAGCAAATGCTATATCAGGCCTCGTGACTTGTGATAAAAATAATAAGTTTCCCACAGCTTGCCTGTATGGAAATTGATTATCACTCGTTGTAAGATTATGTTCTACACCATGCGACCTATCAATTGGTATAGATAATTCCTTCGCATCTAACAAATTAAATTTGCTAATTAGTTTATTGGCATAATTTAATTGGTGTAAATGTATTGATCCGTTTGTATACCTAATTATTTCCATACCCAGAAAATAATCTAGATTACCTTGTGTTATCTCAAACTGTTGTTCAAGACCTTGTAATAATGTATTTGTTTTTATTACACTACTAGACGCTATCAGTCCATCATCAACAAAAATAGCTAAGATTAATGTTTCATTATTATTATGATTAAAATAAATACACGAATCCGATGTACTTTGTTCTAGATTAAATTCTAACAGAAATTGCCTAAACCTAGAATTCCAGAACA